>OVBA01000030.1:0-135352 GCA_900406435.1 Lepidium aucheri | reverse complement strand
TTCTTCCTCTTCAATGTTACCCTCTTGCCTTGCTTCTACAAATTCAGCTTCAAAATCATCACACTCTTCTTCATCCAAACCCACTCGATCTCCTGCTTCCTCAACATATTCTTCGTCGCCGTCTTCCTTGTTTTCTTCAACATCAGAATCACTCTCTCTGTCTTCGTAGTCTATATCTTCGTCGCCTCTAGACCCTTCTGGTTCACAAGAAGCTCTCTGATTTCGTGAAATCACGTTCCAGACATTGATGATTCACGAGCTATAGGGCTTCCAATACTCCGCAAATACGCTTGAGGACATCGCTTAGCTTCCGATTTCTTTCTAGGCATACTCAATTTGCTCGACAAATACAGAGAAATGAAGGAGAAAGGAAAGAGAAATGAAAGGAAGAAGGAGAAGCAGGCGGCTGAGTCTATTTGTGATTTAGGGTTTCTTCGTTTCTTCATTCTCGTAATTACAAAACGTACCGTTTCACTTAATACTAACAATTAACGGGACAAAACGTCGTTAACTTTTTCTGTTAGTGAAATTAACGTCAGGTTTATTTGGCTTCGTCAACTCAAAATTTGGTGTTTAATCAGAAGTAAACTGTAAGTCCGATGTTTAATAAATAAATACCAGAGTTCATGGTTCAATTTGGCCGGTTTGGTAAGTACGTTGTTTAATCGACATTTTTCCCAATTTTAATTACAAAAAGAAATGTATACTATTGTTTTTTTTTTTGGGTAATATATAATAAGTCTTGGACGCGTCGTGTAGCAATTCACAGGTACCATATTCCAATTCCATCAAATCGAAAACATAGCTGTCTATAAATAGAATAGAGATATTTTTTATATAATTGATTGGTTTATTACTTTATATTCATATAGCTTTGTAGCTTATTTTATTTTTTATTAGCTTCTAATTAAAATATAAATATGAAAGATAATGAAAATGTGAAAACTATATAAATGTGAACAAAGACAAGAAAATAAGAGTTCATTTCAAACTTGTCACCGACATAACGTTCTTACTTACCAATTTTGTTTTTGTTTTTGTTTTCTTCCAACATTTACCAATTATATTTTTTATTTTTGTTTTTGTTTTTTGTGTGAATTTTGGTTGAAGATTTTACATTTGGTTGGGTCATAATCAACTACAATGGACTTATTAGCTGCGGGAAAATGGGCTTTGAGTCTTCGTTGTGTAGGCCCATATTTAAAGTTTTATTTTTGTTAATGGCAATATTAATATTGAGCTAACATGGGCTAATTAGTCAAATTCTTATATATAGGTGATGGGATTTGATCCCTATTGGTATATGTGCGTCTCTTTATAGTGGACTTACCACCCGTCACTAAATTACTTGCAAGATTTTATTTTTTAGTTTTTTTAAATAAATTAAATTTAAAACTAAATTTATACTCTGGAACTAGTGTTACTTCTGCAGAATTTCTTCCATGTAATATTGTTTAAAATTTAGTTATGAACTAGATTTTTTTTATAAAATTGTTGACCAAAAAGATTTACAATATCTCTAAGCTTAATATACCATTTATGGTTAAAATAAAAATAATGTTTTTTTTCCTTTCATATTCTTCACACCAATCACATATTCTTCACACCAATTTTGAATGATTCAATCACAAAAATACAATGATAAAATTTATTATTTTTTCCCCTCCAATAATATTAAAAGAAAACTTTTAGCAAAAAAATTATTTTTTTTCTTTCAGCAATTGAATCAACAAGACCCAATTGATAACCTAAAACTCACTCCTAAAATCCTTTTTAAGCTACCATAATACAGTGAGTAGGAATCGAATTATGGTGTCAAGTCATTAGCTGGATCATCCTAACCACCAGATTGAGAGCTACTCGGTAAAAAAAATTAAATAGTAAAATATCCCCTAATTGGTATTTCGAGTAATTTTAAAAATGTTAGTATTTTATCTCATATTGATTTTAAGCAAAGATTTTACAAAAAAAAATGTACATTGTTACACTTTTTTTTTTACTTGCAAAAAAAAAAATTAGCTTATGCTTGAGTCCATGAGCCGATTTATTGTGGGCCTTACAATCAATTCAAAGCCTTTAAAATGAGAAAACGACATGCAGTACCTCTTCAATGAATATAAACGTCAAGTAGTTTTAAATCCATTAAACCGGCACGAAGTCCTCCACATACAATCACGAACAGAGGAGCTTTAATTTTCCTTATCACCATCCCGTAATTTCAGTTACTAACCAAACCCAATTGTGGAAATTCAGTAACAGAGCTTTATAAAGAAACGACTTTTGTAAAATCTTTTTCCAAATCTTCACAAACAAAATTCGTCCCAATAACATTCTTCTTCTCCATAACTAGTTTCAGGAGCTCTGTTTCTCTGTGAGAATTTCAAGGTATAATTGCTAAAACCCTAGAATTGGAATTTCACTCACTGTTGTTGAATCTATAGTAGGGTTTTGATCTTGGCTTATTTGGATTTAGGTTATGATTGTTGGTTTAAGTGGATGTGTTTGGTAATGGGAAAAGGTAGAGTTAAGGCAGTGGAGAAAAGGGTATTAGATCAGAAACTTAGAGGGTCGTTTAATGTTCCTTCTGGGCCAGTTTATTATCCGACTGAAGAGGAATTTAAGGATCCATTAGAGTATATATACAAGATCAAGCCTGAGGCAGAGGTTTACGGGATTTGCAAGATTGTTCCTCCGAATTGTTGGAAACCTCCTTTTGGATTGGATTTGGAATCTGTTAAGTTTCCAACAAAGACACAAGAGATTCACCGGTTGCAGTTTCGTCCTGCTTCTTGTAATTCCAAGACGTTTCAGTTGGAGTACAATAGGTTTTTGGAGGAGCATTTAGGTAAGAAGCTGAAGAAGAAAGTTGTCTTTGAAGGAGAGGAGTTGGATTTGTGTAAGCTGTTCAATGCGGTTAAGAGGTTTGGGGGACTTGATAAGGTTATTAAGGAGAAAAAATGGGGGGATGTTTATCAGTTCATGAGCTCTGGTGAAAAGATTTCCAAGTGCGGGAAGCATGTCTTGTGTCAGTTATACAAAGAGCATTTGCATGATTTTGAGAACTTTCATAATCAAATGAATGCAGATGCTGCAAAGAGTTGCAAAAGGAAAAGATATGGTGCTCAAAGGAGTCGACACTGTTCTGAATCTTTGAGCTCAAAGAGAAGAAAAAGAATTGGCGAAAAAACTACCAAGGTGGAAAATGAAGGAGTTGATCAGGCATGTCAACAATGTAAAAGTGACAAACACGGTGAAGTGATGCTTTTGTGTGATAGTTGTAATAAAGGTTGGCATATTTATTGTCTCTCACCACCACTGAAGCATATCCCACTTGGTAACTGGTATTGCCTTGAATGTTTAAACACTGATGAAGAAACTTTTGGCTTTGTGCCTGGTAAAAGCTTATCACTTGAAGATTTCAAGCGCATTGCTGATCGCGCCAAAAGAAAGTGGTTTGGTTCAGGGTCAGTGTCTAAGACGCAGATAGAAAGAAAGTTCTGGGAAATAGTAGAAGGGTCAGGTGGTGAGGTTGAAGTTATGTATGGTAATGATTTGGATACTTCTGTTTATGGGAGTGGTTTTCCTCGAACAGGTGACCAAAGACCAGAATCAGTTGAGGAAAATATATGGGATGAGTATTGTGGTAGTCCTTGGAATCTCAATAATCTGCCTAAGTTGAAAGGATCTATGCTTCAGGCTATCCGGCATAACATTAATGGTGTTACAGTGCCTTGGCTATATCTTGGAATGCTCTTCTCTTCTTTTTGTTGGCATTTTGAAGACCATTGTTTTTACTCTGTGAATTATCTACACTGGTATGTAACTGTACTGTAATTGTCATCCTGTTCTTTTTGCTGTAATTCATCGTGATTTTGAAGCATATAAAGTATTGCCTTGTTGTCGGTTCTTAGAAGTGGCAAATTCCCCTTCCTCTGTTCCTTATTCTGTCATGGTCATAGAGAGAAGATGTATTGAATAATAACTGGAACTCTGAAATTCATAAGTCTTTTAATTGCGTCTTTTATCTTGATATGTTTTCTTACCAACTTCTTTTTAATTAACACCTCAGGGGAGAGGCTAAATGTTGGTACGGTGTTCCAGGCAGTGCTGCTAGTGCTTTTGAAAAGGTTAGTCTTTTATTATTAGTATTCTGTGTGCTCCAAGTCTCCTAAGGGGTTTAATCTTTGCTCTTACTAATGGCTAGCTATTCACAGCTCAGTAGATTTTCTTATTCTTAAATTAAAATATGTATATCTGGAATTCAAGAATATTTGCTTATGTTCAAAAAGAAAAGTGAAAGTTCCTGCGCTGCTTGATTTATCTGTAGGTTATGCGGCAAACACTACCCGATCTCTTTGATGCTCAGCCAGATTTGCTCTTTCAACTGGTCACCATGTTGAGTCCAACTGTTTTACAAGAAAATAAAGTCCCAGTGTACACAGTATTACAGGTTTGATTTATTAGAATATAGTTTCGATGAGTTCATTTCATTATTGGCATTTTTATTGCAAGTTTGAAAGATATTATTATAATGACTTTCCTCTTAAAGCCACCAAACCTTGTAGTGTTTTCTTGACATGATCCCGTTACTTTTGCTCGCTGCTAGGAACCAGGAAATTTCGTGATCACATTTCCAAAATCCTTCCATGCTGGATTCAATTTTGGTACGCCAATTCTAATATAAGTCATTGGAAGTATCCTTGTGCAGTTTACTTATGTTTTTCTTCCAGGTTTAAATTGTGCGGAGGCTGTCAACTTTGCCACTGCCGATTGGCTACCTCATGGTGGTTTTGGGGCGGAACTGTATCGGTTATACCGGAAACCTTCAGTCATATCTCATGAAGAGCTTCTATGCGTAGTAGCTAAGGTTGAGAGACAAAATGAGCAGCTTTATAAATTTAAAATGAAAGGCTTGCAAGATGAGTTGCATGCCCATTTTCCTACCGTTAGACACATATCCCATAATTTATTTTAAATGAGCAGTCATTTTAAATGATGGCGATAGCTCTCAGTCGATGCTTCAAGCTTGTTCTGCTTTTATGTGCCCGTGGACGTTGTTAGTTTTGGTTGATTAATATTCTATCTCTTTTGCATTCACCAAGAAGATTCAGTTCTATAACAACTAAATAAATCTACCCTTGATCAAATGGATAGTGGCTATTAGAGATATCAACATGGAAAGAGGCATCTATTATTATTTGACGGAATTATCCACTGTTAAGCAACAAATGTTGATACTTGTGCAGCCTGTCAGTAATTCAAATGTCTTGTCTTGTAGGGAAACTTCTGCAATAGTGAAGGGTCAATAGATTTGTATAAGGAGTTGCTCAGAATATACAGCAAGGAAAAAACCTGGAGAGAGCAGCTCTGGAAAAGTGGTATATTGAGATCTTCTCCTATGTTTCTGCCTGAATGTCCTGATTCTGTGGGCGAGGAAGAGGTTTTAATTTCTGCAATCTGATATTGTTGGCTTCAGTGTTAACGTTTTCCTGCTCTCTTATACTAGCTTCCATATGATAAGGCTCTGATGTGTGGACTCTTTATAACGGCATTTGTAGGATCCAACTTGCATCATCTGCCAGCAGTTTCTTCATCTTTCTGCTATCGTCTGTGATTGCAGGCCATCTGTTTTTGCATGCTTGGAGGTAAATATTTATATCTAACTTTTTTTTCGAGTGATCCACGTCAGGCAGGCTAACCTGTTTTTCAAAATAGAAACTGTTGAGGGTTCCAGAGGCGCATTACAATATACGCAAGATACTTGTTTCTTAATTGTGCTATTTACCTAAGTGTTAATAATCTAAAATTCAGCACTGGAAGCACCTTTGTGAATGTGAACCGACGAAGTTGCGTCTTGTATATCGTTATACCCTTGCCGAGTTGGATGGGATGGTACAAGAAGTTAAAAAGTTTGGTGGCTGCAAAACACAAGAAACCAAAAACTCACAACGGCTGAGTTCAGGCACCAAACGATCTAGTGCTATTAACAAAAAGGTAAACTTATATGTATGGTTTGCAAGTAACACTGCTGAATCTTGTTTTCTGTCCTCGTTATTGGATTTTATATCAGCGGCAGCATAGCCAATCTTTATGCTTACCTTTTCTATATAAGAGGTTTAGATAAAATCTAGTACTAATAGTGTAAGGAATCTTCCTTTTCATATTGTTGCTTGGGTCTTTCAATCTTGTTATAATATATAAACTGTTCCTGTCTTTTCATACTAACAGGAGGGAGTGCAAGTGAGTCAGGCACGACCAGCAGAAGATTGGCTTCTTCGAGCATCAAAGGTTCTCGACAATGCCTTTTCCAGTGTTAAATATGCCACCCTTTTGAAGGAAGCAGAACAGTTTCTTTGGGCTGGATCAGAAATGGATCATGTGAGTTTTGAGTACCTCGTTGAAACACTTTCGTATATATGACTTTGAGTAAATTATTGGAAAACATATTTTTAATATGTCACACAGGTACGAAATGTTACAAAAAGTTTGATCAAAGCAAAGATATGGGCTGAAGCTGTCATCGACTGTCTTTCAAAAGTCGAAGGTGAAGCTAACAATGATTCACAAAAAGTTCAATTCGAATTTATTGATGAGTTGGTGAGAGTTAATCCTGTTCCTTGCTATCAGTCTGGTTATATGAAATTAAAGGTTAGCCATATACACCTGCAATATCCCCGGTTTCCTTGAGATCGTTAATGCTGTTGTCATTATGTTATCACTCCGTTAGAATGTTTGCATTTATGTATAGGACTACGCTGAAGACGCTAGAAAATTGTCTGAGAAAATCAATTCAGCTCTGTCAAGTAAACCAACTGTATGCCACTACAAACTCTGTTACTTACCATATAATCTTGAGAAAATCATTGATAATATGCATTCTCATCAGTATTACTTGGTGTTTTCTCTAGATTACCGAACTGGAGCTATTGCATTTTGAAGTATCCAGTTCACCAATCTCCCTACAAAAACACGAGATCTTGTCAAAGAAATTATCTTCTGCAAAGGTAAACCATTGTGACAAATGCATAGTCATTTTTTTTTCTGCTAGCTCAAAATATCTAGGTAGTCAGGTTTTGTGTTTTTGCGAACAGGGGACTCTATTATGGGGTGTGTGAGTTAAGATGAATATGTGAATGTTATATAGTGGTTTCTTAATAATTATATGGTTCCATACTGAAAACATAGTTGTATTTGCGGATTTTCTTAACTAAGCAACCTGGTGAACCCCGATCCGATATGCTATGATATCTGATGTTCATAATTAATCGAAATGTTGAATCTATCTTCCCTTGTAAACTACTTAGTGATGAATGCCCAACTTGGTTTTGGTTATCGAGGACATTGTTCATGGAAACTTATTTTCTGCATATTCATGAAGGTCTTAAGAGAGACTGACACCATAATTAGTTATATGGGTGCATGATCCTAGTCTACTGGTTATGATTTCCAGGTTCTCTTTCATTTATTGATTATTTTCTTGAATCTGATCATCTGTTTTCTTCATGGGTCCTCCAGATGTTAGCTGAAAGGGCAAGAATCTTTCTCACAGATACAAAATCTCCAGTATTTGACTTGGATTCACTTTTCAATTTAAAGTCAGAGGTGACAATATTTTGCCTTATGCTGGAAGTGATAACTCTGTTACTTGTCCACGTGTTCTAATTGTTCTTTTCCCTTAATAGATGTTGGAGCTTCAGGTGCAACTTCCAGAAACAGAAGAAATTATGGATTTACTAAAGAAATCAGAATCAGCCCGTGATAAATGTAGCAAAGTTTTGAGTGGTTCTTTATCCCTCGAGGTTGGCTGAACTTTTGTTCTGTATCTTTCAGTTTGATTTACAACCAGCTCTTTCGTTGAACCTTTCTTAAGTCTTTTTTTTTTTGGCACAGAATGTGGAAGAGTTGCTACATGAATTCGATAATATAAGCATTAACATTCCTGAGTTGAATATCCTGAGGCAGTACCATGTTGACACTCTGTCTTGGATTTCACGCTTTAATGATATAATGGTTAGTGTGGGTGAAGGCAAGGACCAACAAAAGCTAATTAGTGACCTGAGTTTCCTTCTACGGGATGGCTCATCCTTAGGCATTCAAGGTCTTTCTTTCATACTTAAAACATCCTTTTAGGGTGTCTTAATCTTGTGTTGTAATGCATAGTGATAGGCTGATAGCTTAACCTTAACCATGGTATCTGAAACAGTTGAAGGACTATCTCTTGTTTTGGTTGAATTGAAGAAGGCATCGTGTCGGGAAAAAGCTCAAATGGTAAACGTCTTTTTTTCTTTACATCTTGAATTTGTATCTCTCATTCTTCTCTAGCAGTTAGCATGACATCCTGAATAAAATTAGCAATAATTCTTTCATTGATTCATTTAATATTGAATGTAAAAGCATCGAAATTTGTTTTATATAGAAATGATGAAATAAAATTAGGCTCCGATGCTCCGAGTGCTCTTTCTGTGGTTCATATCTTTGATGCAGTTTTTTCTGGACCGGGATTTGATGTAGGTTTTTGCGGCTAGAAGATCTCTGAATTTCATTGAGCAGCTGCTCGCAGAGGCTTCTGTGTACGTTGTCCCCTTATATTGATTATAAAATATATAGGATGCATTCTATGTCAACTTTTCTTTTCATGCTACTACTTTCTATTTCCAGACTACACATTGAGGAGGAGAGATCATTTGTTGAGATCTCTAAAATATTGTCAACAGCACGGTGTTGGGAGGAAAGAGCAAGGAGTATCCTTGCTAGTGAAACTCAGATCGACGACCTTAAAGATCTCGTCAGGTAGCCTTAAGTTTAGACTTTGTAATGTTTCTTTTTTAACTCAGTTCATGCTTAGTTTTTCTCAAGTCATCAGTTGATCAAAAATATATTGTTCCTAGGATGTCCGTCAACATTGCTGCAGTTTTGCCTTCTCTGAAGGGCATTGAGAACACAATTTTGTCGGCTGAAACTTGGCTTCATAAATCTGAGCCTTTTTTATCACCAACTTCCTCTACAGCATCATCTCCATGTTCTCTGCTTGAACTTTCTGTTTTAAAGGTTTGTCTGCCTCCTGTGCTGCCTAATATGTTGCCAGTAATTTACAACTGATGTGATTTTTGGAGTGTTCAATGTTTTATTTTCTGCAGAACCTAGTTTCTCAGTCTAAATCACTCAAGGTTCAGCTTCAAGAGCCAAAAATTCTTGAAACATTGTTGCTTTGTTGCGAGAGGTGGCAGTGTGATAATCATCAGCTCTTGCAAGAAACTGAAGATTTGTTGGACAATGCGAAAATAGATGATGGTGTGCATAGTAGTATCCTTCCAAAGATTATGGATTTGATAACCAGAGTGGACTTTGCTAGAAAATCTGGTCTGTCCCTGGGTCTCAATTTTGATGAACTTCCCAAACTCCAAGCTGCAAGTCTAAAACTAGGATGGTGTTGTAAGACCATCACGTTAAGCTCTAGCTCATCTTCCTCCGATGTAGGAAAGCCCTCGTTACAACAGATTCAGCAGCACTTGAAAGAGGTACATTCTGATAACGTATCAATTTCCTACACATACTGAGATGCCTTAGGGTCTTGAGTCTTTGGATTTTTACTTATGCCAGCAATATTGTTTCTAAATATTTGTAGAGAAGTCGACTGTTGATTTCTTATTTTGATATATACTTTGAAACTACTATGATATGGATGATGAGCTTCGTTCATTTTGCTTATTGACAGGCAGAAAAACTGGAAATCTTACCCGAAGAGTATCACTTAGGCAAGAGACTCATGGGTTTAATGGAAACTGGACTGGAATGGGCAAAACAAGCTAGAAAAGTAAACACAATTTCTCAGTAAAATTGTATAACATCCCTTTTGAATGTTTAATGAATTGGAGAGCTATTGGTTTTATCTGCAGGTGGTGACAGACTCAGGTGCTCTTGCTTTAGTAGATGTTCTCGAGCTTATTTCCGAGGGTGAAGATCTACCTGTCCATGCAGAAAAAGAACTTCAGGTAAATATATGACATAGATGTTAGCAAAACCTTAACAATAACCTTAGGGCTATCTAAAACTGTTTGTATCATGGTTGCTTGATGCAGGCTTTACGAGCTCGGAGTATGTTACACTGCATTTGTCTAAAGCCATTCAACTCAAGATCCATGGTTTCTTGTTGTCAATGTGGCGAATGGTATCATACCTATTGTCTCAAACTTCATTGGCGGCCTGAGGCTTATGTCTGTTCCGCTTGCTGTCCACCGGCTAAATTCACTCTGCAGATTGATCCTGCTCGGTTTGTTTCTCTTTCCTATACAAACCAACTCTAAGCCACCTTGCTTCATGCTTCTTTTCACATGTATATCATGGATGATTTAAAGCATATCTTCTGTTAACAGATCAATGGAGCCAGCAACACCACCACTAAACCAAAGACGTAGAAAACTGCCTGCGACTGGTACAGGAGTTGTTGATTTACAGTGGAAAAACCAAAAACGCATCAAACGGACAACTAAACAGAATCCTCAGGTTCATATTCTTCCATGGTTTTTTACATAAGAACCAATATATCAAACTCTTGAAGGTCTGATATATAGAGCAATTTCATTTATTCAATTTTATTTAGATGGGTTTTCTCAAATCATTTTATTTTTCCTTTGTAATCTTTCCAAAATGAACAAATTAACATAGAAACCAATAATGCAACACATTTAGAGAATGTGAAGTCAAATTAGTTATTATCTAGTTATGGAATTTTTTTTTTTTTTGGTTTTCTAGTTATGGATTTTCATTACTCTAGATTCTTTTGTTATTGTAACTCAAAGTTTGTTGTTATTGCTTAGTAACCAAGTTCTGATCCATAACACAAACTCCTTAGACCTCAAACTATATCATACGAAGTTGCGGAAACTCTTGGAAGTAGCAAACAATTAACCAATCTATGATGTTTTAAAATATGTTTATGGAAACGTTATTGATGATACTGGATCAATCAATCGAAATATAGATACAAACAAACCAACGATTAAGGAATTTAGAGTAATCAAATAATGGATTTTATTGATTATTGATTAAGTACAAGAACGGTCTCTAAATGCAAACAAAATTTTAGCGCAAGTCTCTCTCGTTTTCTGCCCCTTTTTTCCTTCACTTCTCCTCTTGCTTATATAGCTCGCTTGCACACCCACATATCCGTTTTTCTCGCCTCTTTTCTCGTGACGAGCAACCGTTTTGACCACATTATTCTCTCGATTCCCGATTTATTCGTTCTGTGTTATTAACAGACTCGATATGTGATTCGTTTAGCTGGCCCAATTTTAACTCGCGAGTTGATTAGGCCAGTTTAAGGATATTAGGCCGAACTATTCGAGATCCGGTATCAACAGTTATAAATCTTTACATTTTCAAAATCAACACTCTCTACCAAAATCAAACTACCGGTAGATAGAAATTTGAAACTATTGGACCAAAAATGTCCGGACCACAAAATGTGTAAAGAGAATCATATCAATATCCCCACAAATACAAATAAAAAAGCAACAGTTGAGATCACTTTCCTTACAAGAATCAGAGAGAGACCTACTTTTGATGACATCATGTTTCAGAGTCCACAATCATAATACATCATATCTCTCTCTCTCTATACACATACATAGTAATGTGTATGTACATGTTAACATGTGTTGTGAAGTATTAACTAAGAGACTATCATATAAACAGAGTCTTACTGTACCTTTCAGAAACCATCCTCAAGTTGAATGCTTACTTCAACACTCTTCTTCCATTTTTGAAAATCTTACATTTATTGTGATTCATTTAGTTTTCTTTATTGAGTTATGTATGCTATTTGAAGATAAATGGACTAATTTTGTGAATGTTTATGGCTATTTATGTGAGGAGATACTATATAAAAAGAGTGTTGAATTCAGAATTGGTCTGCCTCAATATATGTGATCTTTCATGAAAATTGTTAAGCTTTTTTTTTAAGAAAAAAAACAGACAAGTCACATAAATTTAGGTGAAAGTTGGCCTAAAAAAGTGAAAAAAGAAAGTCAAATTTGTGTATTTTAAATTTTAAATGTCAAAAGTCAAATTTATTTAGGTGTTGAAACAATTTTTTTTTTTCAAATATTGAGGCCCATCAACTAAGTTTCTGCATAATATAGATGGCGAAATTCGATCTTGAAATATGCAAGTATGATTATCTTTAGTGGATTTATTATCTGCCACTAGGTTAAAAACCATGGTGTTAAAACAAGTTATTGTTAAGATTATAGATATATTAACAATTCTAATATAATTTTTTTGTTAAAATGAAAATACCTATCTTAAATTTGACTACTTAGATTTTTCTTTTGCTTTTTAACCAATGGATATTAAATGCATCATACAAAATTTTCAAATTTGGTGAAATATATATATATATATATATATATATTTTTATGTGAAAATCTCACTTTCAAAACTTTTGAAAAAAAAAAGAATTTAGATAAAAAAGTAAAGGGAAAAAGGAGAATATTAAAAATGGGAAAAAAATAAAGTAAGGAGAGAGGGCTCACTGTCCGAAGCAAAGAAAGAAATAGCAAAGTGATTTAGACATATGAGAGAGAGAAGAGAGAGATAATACTCTTTGGCTCTTTTGAAGTAGGTCCCTTCTCTCTCCTATCTTTAGTCAACAACACATCTCTCCTCTTTCATCTCTCTAATCAAGATTACCAATGGAAATAATTTTTAATGTGTGTTTTTTAATTTTTTTTTATCAAATTTAATTTTTTTTGTAATAAGTGTAAGTTATGTAAGAACTTGGTTAATGAGGCGGCTAATTGTTGCTTAAAATTGATAAAAAAGATAAAACTCGACTTCAAGAATACTGCTTAAAGTGGCTCGACCAAGTTAGAATTTTTTCTCTATGTTTAGAAAGAGAATTTTGTTCGGATTATATGTTTTTCAACGTTTGATCAACTTTTATTCTCTGATCTCATCTCTATTTTTCAGAGAGGTAATAAATTAGCCCTCATGTTTAGGTTTTAGATCCGATTTCTCTGGAACTCATTTCTTTGGTTTTTCTTTTGATTTGGTTGGTTTATGTTTCTATTCTGCTTTTAATTTTTTTTGTTTTCAATATTCACCATCAGGGTGAGTTAAAATACAAGTATTATTTCATGTAACTATGTTAAAAGTGATTACTCTTCTCTTATTGATAATTGTTCTTTGGTACTTTCCACTACTCTAGTAAGTAAGAACGATATGATAAGATGAAGTTTAAGACTAATGAAGTAGATTTTGGCGGTGTCGGGGCATAGATTGAACTTGAGAACAACAGAAAGACATGTCTTGACATCATAGGCCACCAAGAAGGAAAAACCGAACAATAGTCGACTACAACAACATCTTCATTAGATATCGTAGTGAAGATGATGTGTATCCTTTAGATCATTCCACCATTTGGGTCTAATTGTTCATGCTTTTTCTTTGTATGTTTATCTGTTGTATCTCATATGTTATGTTCATTCGTTTTGGACAAACTTTGATAAAAGTTAGATAGCAAAAAAAATTGCTCAAAACCTTAAAATATTATTTTTACCGACAATTGAATTGATAAGACATGAATCATAGTTATAATTCACACATAATCATTTTACTTTCTTAGCCTATGTAGAGAACTGAAGTTGAACTCGAAGGTATTAGTTGAGGAACGTAAATTACCAAACTAAGAAAAATTTGATTTGATTTTATTTTGTCTCATAATAAACTTTTCTGATTTTTATTCTTTTCTTAAACATGGAAATTTGTATTAAGTTCTTAAACATTTGAATTTACATAATATAATAATCTAAAAAAGTCAACTATTTTTTGAGTATTTTAAATAAAGATTTTTCTTTATTTATGTTTATGAACATATAAATAACATGTGGGAAAAAAGCACATAATTTATACATAAAAAGCATTAAAATATGAATGAATATAGCCACTAGCTCCAATGACTAAATTTCGTTTTCAGTCAGAAATCTAATGAGACAATAGATTTTGTTATAAATTATCTAAGAAAGTCTATTTACTTTTCAACTAAAAAAAAATGTCGTTAAACAAACTAATTTAATATTCTAAAAAAGGAATAAAAAAACAATTGAATATATCTTTTACAAAATTAGTTAATTAAAATTTAATTAAAGAAATATATAAATAGAAAACATTGGTCATCACTCTCCTCTGCTTCAGTCTTCTAACTTTCAGAGATGGTCTAAATTCAAAAAGTTTACTTCACAATATTAAAAAAAAAACAAAAAACCAAAATTATAAATCTTTTTTCTCTCTTCTATTTGATTTGTCTCTTCTGTGTCATCTTCTCTTGTCTCTCCTCTGATGTACATTGCGTTTTCCATTTCACAAAGCCTTAGATTTCTAAATCAAATCTAGCTTTTTTATTTTCTTTGGGAGATTTGGTTTCTCTGCTAGACTGTAACAGTAGGAGAAACTAGTTTCTCTTGTTGTTTCAATTTCAAATCTGCAATTTACCTTTTTGAGTTCTTAGTGAGCTTAAGATTCAGCTTTTTTTTTTCTAGGGTTCTTAAAAACAGTTTGGATCTTAAGTTTATAGCTAAAAGTTTCGACTTTGATTACTGGGTAGCTGAAAAAACTCACTGTAAATCCGCCATTGTTGTTCTGTTTACTAACTTGGGGAATTAGGGTTTGTGGTTTCTGGGTATTAGATAAAGTTTCCTTTTTAGAAACCTCTTCTTCTCATAAAGACTTGTAATTTAGGGTATTAAATGCATGGATGGAAGAGAAGCAATGGCATTTCCAGGCTCACATCCTCACTACTATCTTCAAAGAGGAGCTTTCACAAATCTCTCACCTTCTCAAGTCGCGAGTGGGCTTCACGCGCCGCCGCCTCCTCCGGGAATGAGACCAATGGCAAACCCTAACATTCATCATCCTCAGGCTAACAATCCAGGACCTCCTTTCTCCATGGCTGAGCACAGGCACTCTGATTTCGGACATAGCATCCATATGGGGATGGCTTCTTCTGCTTCTGCTGCGGCGGTGCAGCCGCCTCTGCAACCTCCTCCGCCACCTGAGCAACCGATGGTTAAGAAGAAACGTGGACGACCGAGAAAGTATGCTCCTGATGGTCAAGTCTCTTTAGGACTTTCTCCAATGCCTTGTACTAGTAATAAGTCTAAGGACTCATCTGCACTGTCTGATCCAAATGCACCTAAACGAGCCAGAGGTCGACCTCCTGGAACTGGAAGGAAGCAGCGCTTGGCTAATCTTGGTGAGATCTCAAGTTTTTCTCTATACTGGAACAAGTTGTTTTTGTAGCTTGAATGGCATGAGATTGAATGTTATAATTATGTGAAACTTTAGGTGCTAGAAGATATAGAAAATTCTTTGGTTAAGGTAGGTTTTACTACTTTAGCTCTAAGCTCTGTTGTTTCCCCTACTCAGTACTGATTGTTTGGTATTAAATTGATTTACCAAGTTTGGTAATATGTGAGTGTAGACATGTAATTGGTCATTATGTGGTTAGTGATACATTATTTAAGTAGAGGGGGAAGAAATCAAATTTCTGATTTGAGGTAATATATGTAAGCTTTGGCACAGCTATCTTCTATATACAATTTTGATTAGGTAAAAGGTCAGATGCTAGAAGCTTTAGATGATTTGATGGTCAGATTAGGTCATTGATGCTTGCACCTTTATTTTTACTTATCTCCTGTGCATTGATCGTATCAATTGGTGTGGAGATGCATAATAGGTCAGCAATGTTTTAATTCTGTTAATCACTTCAGGTGAGTGGATGAATACCTCAGCTGGACTTGCTTTTGCACCTCATGTGATCAGTGTTGGAGCAGGAGAAGTAAACTCTCGAAACTCCTTTCAATCTTAATGATTCTGTTTATTGAAATTTGTCGATTGATACATGCAGTTTTTCATTGTTTCAATTTCCTTTTATTGTTTTTCTCTCACAGGACATTGTTTCGAAAGTTTTGTCATTTTCACAGCAAAGACCTCGGGCTCTTTGTATAATGTCAGGCACTGGAACAGTTTCTTCAGTCACTCTGCGCCAACCCGCTTCAACAGCGCCTTCCTTAACATTTGAGGTTTCTAAATCATTCATTTACTTAACTGAAGAGAAAACAAAACCTGAAAAACTAATGATTCTTTATATAATCATTCTTTATGTTCTTTAGGGACGTTTTGAGATTCTAAGTTTAGGTGGTTCTTATTTGGTGAACGAAGAAGGTGGATCCAAAAGTCGAACAGGCGGTTTGAGTGTCTCTCTTTCTGGTCCCGAAGGTCATGTTGTTGGTGGTAGAATTGGAATGCTTATTGCAGCCAGCCTTGTTCAGGTAATTCAAAATTTTTCTTCTTAATGGTTGTGAAGTGAATCTGAAATTCATATATATGATGTGTTTGTGTTGTTTTTAGTGCTGTGCTTTTGGTATTAGTTTGACAAAATTTTGAGTTCAATTCATTATGGATTATATATTTATCTAGTTTAGTTAATTCTATTACCAGTTCATGTTTCTATTAAATATCTGGATCATTAAATTTTGTTTTGGTTCTATTTGTAGTAACATTTGATAGCATTTGTGTTACCTGTATAACAATGTTCAAAGACAGTTTTTTTGGTTTGTGAAGTTTGTTTTGGATCGTTTTATATGTGATGCGTCTCTGTAACTGAAAAGCTGGTTTGCTATGTTGAAGGTGGTGGCTTGTAGTTTTGTATACGGGGCAAGTGCAAAGTCTAGTAATAGCAATAGCAAGACCGTCAAACAAGAGAAGGAGACAAAGGAAGAGCACAACAATAGTGAAATGGAGACCACACCAGAAGCAGCTACACCAGCAGTTCAGCAGACACCACAGAACTTCTCAGCTCAGGGAATGAGCGGTTGGCCAGGTTCAGGCCCAGGCTCAGGCAGATCACTGGACTCTAGCAGAAACCTACTCACTGATATTGACTTGACTCGCGGATGATTCAAAAACAAAAACATTATTAGTCTGTTCTTTCTATTTACTCCCACTACTACTACCCTTTAGTCTTTGAAGCAGCAGCAGCATACAGAATGTGAGTGCTGTACATATCTTTGTTGTTGTAGGTTTATCTCTGGCATTGTTAAAACAGAAGATTCTGGATTGAGATCAGATCTCAGTTCCTTCTAACATTGTTAATGTAACAGAACCACCCCACTCTCAGGCTATTTAAGCAGATTTTAACTCTTGTTATTATTAACTCATTAAAGCTTTCTTTGGTTTCTTGAGTAGCTGTGTTTAACTAGAGTTTCAGTTTTGAGTGACTAGGGTTGATTATTTGGCTCAGATATGATCAGTTTGGGTTATCCAAGTTATTCACCACTAGTCTTATTGGTGAATCGGCTTTTGGTTGGTTTTGGTAGATCATGGACCTGTTAAGTAAACTGATTGATCTGTTTCGTAACGATGATGCTCTGATGTTTTTATCAACCTGTAAAAGATGCTGATAACCAGTTTGGATTTAGAATCTTAAAATGAATATATCAGTTATGAGTCAAAGTCATGGCTTTATTAGATAAAGAGAGGTTCATAATCAGACACAATTTGATCATGCCACAAAGCTTCATTACTTAAGAGATGTTGAGAAGCTTCTTAATGTCATGCTGCAGAAAAATGGAGACAAAAATTAGCAGAGATTGAGTGAATAAGAGAAAGAGAGAGAGAGAGTGTGATTGTTCATTTACCTCAATTGTAAGAGGAGAAGTAGTTGGATAATAACGTTCAACAGCTTGACCATTCTTGTCAACAAGAAACTTAGCAAAGTTCCATTGAATGTCATCACCAAAGATTCCCCATTTGCCTTTCTTTAAGAACTTATACAGAGGAGAAGCATTCTCTCCATTCACTTCAATCTAATACACAACATGAAAGATTTCAATGTTTTGAAAATCTCAAAAGACATAAGAGAATTGTAGTGAATTCGTCGAATAATCTTACCTTGTTGAATATGGGGAATTCAGATTTGAAGCGAGTACAGACAAACTCGGTAATTTGGTCATTACTTCCAGGTTCCTCTTCACCAAATTGGTTACAAGGAAATGCTAGAATCTCCAAACCTGCAAACAGAACAACATCAACAGAGAAACAAATCATGTGGACTAAATCCATCTGTTGAAATCATATACATACCTTTGTCTTTGTACTTGTTGTAAAGCTCATTCAATTCAGTGTAGTTTGAATTTGTCATCCCACTGAAACCATTAGAAAGCATAAACACAAGACAACAATGAAAGTAGCTAATACGAATGTGTTACAGAAATAACCATTTGGAAGCAACATTGACAACTAAAAGGACTTTGTCTTTGTATTGACTGAGTTCAAAGTTGTTTCCCTTTGCATCCTGTTACAGAAACAAGAATATAAACAATTACTATTAGCTAAAGACTCATAAGTCAAACACAAATCAATCAAAGATCATAGAAAACAATCTGTGAGACCAATAAACAGAAGAATGCAAAGCAAGGATCAAACTGATACATTTAAACAAAGCAAGGACCAATAAACAGAAGAATACAAAGCAAGGATCTTTTTTGATCTAATTGACTGTCCTGAAGAAGCTTTTGCTCTAGTTACAGATTCTACTGAGAAACCAAATGTGCCCAAAAGGATTAGAACACAAAATCGTTCCTTTCAGAGAAGATCAGTCTCATGTTGCTATCATTCTCTAAAACCCCTAAATTAAACACACATAAAAGTTGATAGATAGTGCTGTTGAATCGATTAAACTAAGTTAAAGCAATCTCTTTTCACCTTGATGCTTATGTCGTAAACAGATTCTGGCTCCTTAGTAGTCATTGCACACTAGAAATGCAGAATGAGAAAGACAGAAGTCAACGAGGTTAGTGAGAAACAGAACCAACATAGAGAAAGAGACATACAAGTATCTCCCTTTGGTCATATTCTCTTTACACGCTTGACCAATGTGTGTGGTGTTCGTTAATGAGCCGTTACTCTATTTCATCTGTAATTATATGTTGGGCTTAGTGGGCTTTTCATTATTGGGCTCATTTTGATATATTTCAGTAACCTTTAACTTTTGACATTCACAAAAATAATGGTTGGGCTTAATGGGCTTGTTTATCTTCCAAATAATTATTCATCATCAAAAATTATCTTCTAAATTGTATATTCCTGCTTTTTGATCTTATAAGAGATTTTCTAGGGTGGATTATTGGTTACAATTGGTCATTACAACAGACATTTATATCATGTGAACATTAGATTTAACAGACTACAATTTAGTTCAAATTTTGAACAAAAATCAAATCAGAAGTTTTTAAGTTTACTTAAAATAATTATTAATATTATCAACATATATTTCACATAAGCTTTTATAAATCATTTGAAACAAATTTTACATAATGACAAAAAATAATACAAATACAATGATGTTTTTTCTGTATAATCCAATATTTTAGAGTTATCTAATATTTTAGCTAAATTTAAGAGATCACAGAATGGTTTTAGTACATAAAAAGAGAACATATCAATGAAATCAAACTTGATCACATTACCGTAGCTTCTGATTGGCTTCGCATGATTTCAATCTTGAAGAAGAAAAGTGACTGAAAGGATTTCCATGGTGTGGTCGAAGACATCCTTGCTCCGTTTTTTTTTTTTTTTATCTTGCTCTTTTAAATTTGTGAGAAGAGAGTTCGACCACATGGTTGATTGTATCACTAAAATGGATTTAATGTCCATATTCCATTAAATGAAATCAGCATATTTTTTTGACAAAAAAAATCAGCTGAAATTTGAAAATCGTGTATGCTAAATGCTTTACAAATGGGTATCATTCAACTACAAACATAACAATATTGTTAACTCAACTACTCCATTGTTACGATCTTTAAGTTTACTTATCTAAATAAATTATTTATATTATAAACATATGATTTCACATAAGCTTTTATAATTATTTGAAAATATAATATGTGTCAATACACACAGACATAGTTAAATCTTACCTATTCAACTAGAATTAATGTTCAATAAGTACTTCTTAATCTTTCTAATTGATTAATAAAAATAATTCTTTAAGATTTAGTAGTTCTTAAGGTTTGAGCTTTATATAATAAAACAGCTTATTAGGGTTTAGCTTCCAAAAATTTAACCTATGTCTATAGATTTTTGTAATTGAACTATGTATTCTGCGCCTTGACTTTAATAATCATATTCTAGACGACAAACAAAATGAAACTACCAATTTTTCATTAGCAGAATCATATATTTATACTTTATATCTTACCAAACAGTCACAGGACTCCACTACGACACCACTTTATACGTTAAGGCCTTATAAAAACATATCAATTATCGTGCAAAATCAAGTGGTCACAATAACATCTTTTAAAATTCCTATAATACTCGAATAAACGAACTACATTGCAAAAATCGATGTTAACATTCATATAAAATCAAAAATTACAGAGTTTTTGCAATCTTCTTGAGTAAACTATCAATAGTAATATCAAAAGCATCTCGAAATCTCTCAAACTTAGCATTAGAATCTCCATAAACTAAACCAGGCAAAAGCTCATGAACTATGTAACTTCTCATATCCTCTCTTTCCCTTAGAGTCTTTGACATTAACTTCTCTATTACATTCACTTTCTTGGTCTTCACGTCTTCTTTATTTATATACACCGAGTATCTCCGGTGATCCTCCGTTAAATGCCATGTGTACTGATAATACGCAGTGTATGGATCAAATAACACCGGAATACAACCTGAAATGAGGGAATCGAAAACTGATTTTCTTGTCGGACTGTCTCCAGGTGGCTGGAGACAGAATTCCGAATCTTGGAAAAGTTCGATAACCGTTTCCGGTTTATCGCAGCCTCCGTCGGTACAATTTAAGTACCGACAGTTATTTGGCGATGATCTACATTGATCAATCAATGTAGATCTGATGCTATCTTGATCACTGGGTCTTGCTCCACCGGCGAAACTAATCAGGCTCGGACGACTTTTTCCAATGATCCTGCTTTGCCATCTCGAGATATCGTCGTCGGTTTTCGGGTGGAAGTATGTTGGATGAGGTATTGCGACGTCGTTGACTTCCCATGGATGACGTTCAATGAGAAGCTTTGTAGGGTTCTTCATTTCTTGTAACTCAAGTAAACTTGACCCCCAAGAAAACTTATCATTCCTTCTAAAATCCCAAGAGATCTTTCCGAGGACGAAAACATGATCTTTCCCCAAGTTTTGTCTCCACGATTTCTTCGATGCAAGCCACTTAACAACCTCGATTGCCAATACATCCTTCACATCATCAGAAACATTCTTGAAATGCCATCTCAAAACATCGATACCACCATAGAAAGGCACATAGAAGAGCTTTGCTTGACTCTCATCATAAACTCTACATGGATGCTTCAAAATTCTAGAATGAAAGATCGGTTCAAGAGAGTATTGATGCGTTCTAAACATTCCTTTACCAAGAGTCTCCATTGATTCACCAAAAGCATCGTTCTTGAAGTAGCTGCAAAAGTTGGCCCATGGAACCATATCAGAGCATTCTCTCAACAAATCTTTGTTGAATTTCGACGGTAAATCGTAAACAAAAACCCCTCTTCCTTCGCAAGATCTTAGCTTTTGGCCATTGTTTCCATTAGATAACCAAGATCTTTGTATTTGAAGATACTTGTTCACAGCTTGTAAAGCAGTCTTTTCATCTTCATCCTTTGATTTGATGTATTGGTATCGTTCTTCTCCGGTTTCCGGATCCAAATCAACGAGATAATCAGGATTAGAAGAATCTTGATCAAGAACATTCTCTTTATCGATGGGTTTTGAATCATGATTAAGAAAGGAAACTCTTTCTTCATTCTTGACCAAACCCTTATCTCCATTTTCACTACCCGGTTTAGTGAAATTATCAACCGGTACATGTGAACCAGGTTGAGAACCAGCTGTGAGACAATAAAGATCGTTGAGCTTCCTAGAAGAGATGCAAATATGAACAACATTACCAGAGATAACAGTTGTAGAAGTGGACCAAAGATAGATTAAGAAGAGAAAGGCAATAGTGAGAGGTATACGATAGAGAATTGATTTGAAGGAGATTAATGAACAAATATTATTACAACAAGTAGAAGGATCTTTAATTGTTTTCTCTGGTTTTTCTGTTTCTGTCTTTTTGGATTGTTTTGGTCGTCTCTTTGAGACAGTGATTGGCATTTTTGGTTCTCATTGAGACTCTTCTTTGTGTATTAGCTTTTGTAGATGAAATGCTAAAGACATGCAACCACGTCGTTTAATGATTGTAACATATGATCATTGAGTTTGCACGTCTTGGTGTAATTAAAAAACTTAATAAATTGCCGAGTTGCTCTCGGTCTGGTGATTAGGATGATCTAACTAATGATTTGGTACCAGAGTTCGATTCATACCCGATGCATTATGGTAGCTTAAAAAAGAGTTTTAGGGATAAACTTCAGGCTATGGATCGGATCTTGTCGATCCAATGTTGAAAAAAAAACTTAATTAATTTGATAAGTACATTTATCAAAATATATAGATTAATTTATGTGTATGTGTATGTGTATGTGCATGTAATAGATGTCAACTACATATTAGTATACTATGTGTCTTAAAAATCATAAGCTGAATGATTACATGATATAAAGATTTTATAATGATTAAATGATATAAAATAGATGTCAACTACATATTAGTATACAATGATTTTATGAATAGTTTAGATGATACCATAAAGTTGTTCACTCCCTTCATCAATCGATTTCAACAAACTAATGGGTGTTATTATGAAAATAAAGCAAGAAGCTATCATGATTTCTCTTTAAAATTACTATAAATTTTCAAATACATATCAAATAGTGAAAAAGATAGATAAATAAATTAATATTACAAACTAATATAAATATTACATATGCATACTTTCACATATGTTATACATATAAACATCTATATATATATATTAAAATATATATTATGTGCACAATACGAGTAATCATCTAGTAAAGTTATAAACAATTTTTTAGTTGATAAATATCAGAAAATTACATAATCCAACAGTGATAACTCGTTTTAATGACTAAATGGTACAATATATATATATATGCATACAATATATAAATTTAATCACTAAAAACAAAAAAAACGAAGAGTTTACCTTTCCGATTGAAGAACAAAAGAGAATATGGTGTGGAAGTAAAATGTTCAGCTTGGGAATATACAGCAATTGAAGCGTTTCTTTTAGCCATTTTTTCCCGTTACTGCTCCTGCAAATGAATCGTGCCTCTTCATCATCGCTGTCATGGTCAATATTTTTAATGGTGATCAAAACTCTCATCATCCGCCAAGACATTAAAACTCATTTTTTTTTTCTTGGAAAAAAATGTAAAAATTCGATCTAGAAAATTGATTTTTTGTTTTCCCTCTGAGAAAATTTGCCGTTTTTTGTAACTACAGGATCATTTACATAAAAACACCTTAAATTTGCCCTTTTTTGCCCATGTCATGTAGCTACCAACATATATATATTTCCTTTTAAAAATCATAGTACGGTTTATTAAGGAGTGAAAATTTACAATACGGTTTATTGGTTCACTAAAGTCAATAACCAGAAATCGGTTTAGTTCGGTTTACTAAACTCGGTCGACTTGAATCTCCCGGATCTCCATATTATCAAGCTTCTTAGGCCGCTTATAATTCTTCAACAAGAGAGAACAACACACAACACTAACAGAAGAAGCAGCCATTGCAGCACCTGCAATCCATGGAGGCAACCTGAAGCGTAATCCCGGGAAAAGCACGCCCGCAGCGATCGGTATACCTGCAACGTTGTATCCGAGAGCCCATACGTAGTTGAGACGTATTCTTGAGAATGTTTTCCTTGATAGATCAATGGCTGTTATCACATCTTCTAAGTTGCTTTTCATTAGAACTATGTCTGCTGCTTCTATGGCAATATCGGTTCCTGCACCGATCGCCATTCCTACATCTGCTGCTACAAGAGCTGGTGAGTCATTGATTCCATCACCTACCATTGCCACAATATGTCCTGCAGCCTGCACAATCATTGCTTTTATCAGTTTCAAATGTTCTAGTATTGCAAAGTGTGATGTGAGCTTTTACAAAATTATTGTGGAGCTAAGTAAAGTACCTGGAGTTCCTTGACTTTCTCTGCTTTCTGTTCGGGTTTAGCTTCCGCGATGACAGTGTCGATACCAACCTCTCTAGCAATGGAATTTGCAGTTCCCCAGTTGTCACCAGTTACCATGATGCTTTTGATATTCATGGATTTTAGAATGGAGATGGCTTCTCGAGCACTTGGTTTTAGAGGATCCGAAACACACAAGACTCCAGTCAACTCGCCATTTATGGAGACAAGAATCCCGGTTTGGGCCATCTCTTCAGCTTCAGCTAGAACCTCTTCAGCATCAACTGAAATAATTACTCCATGATCAGTCATCAGATTCTTGTTTCCCACCATGATAGCTCTTCCTTTAACGGTGGCTTCCACTCCATTTCCAGTAATGGATACAAAATCACGGGCTTCAGGCCACGCAGGGTTCTCTTCGTCGTCTCTGAATTTCTTTGCATACTCGACAATGGCCTTAGCTAATGGATGTTCACTGTTTACCTGATCAAAGGATATAGTGTCATCAATGATATTGTTTTCGATGTAAGCAATGAGTTTCAGAAATGTAACAGTTAAGTTGTCATGTGTTCAATGGTTACAAGAGATTACCTCAGTTGCAGCAACAAGTTCATAGAATTCTCCAAGTACCATGTTTTTCAGTAGTTTCGTTTTAACAACCACGGGTTTCCCCATCGTGAGAGTTCCTGTCTTGTCAAAGACAATGCAGTTTACCTACACCAACATTGAAACTGTTATGTTTCAGCATTTAACAAAATATAAAATGGCATAAACAACCTTAGTCAAATACAATATAATAAGTTGCAATGCAGCAAGAGACCCTATGAGCCTAACATATCACCGCACACTAACCTTATGTGCTTTTTCTAAGGCTTGACCACCCTTTATCAGCACACCTTGGGATGCACCAACCCCAGTGCCAACCATAACAGCGGTTGGAGTAGCTAGCCCAAGAGCACATGGACAAGCTATGACCATGACAGAGATCCCAAACTGAAGAGCTAGCTCAAAGCTATCCATAGAAGAAGGTATCCAGGTTACGGGGTACCATTGCAGTTTCCCAGCTAAGAACCAAGCAAGCCATGTTGAGAACGAGAGGGCAATGACCTGCAACATTATAGTCCAGTGAGTTGAAAAGTAGATTTGCGGCTCTAAGAGACAAAAAAACATTTTTATGTTTCAGATTACTCAGTTACTCACCAGAGGAACAAAATACTTGGAGATCCGGTCAGCGAATTTCTGTACTGGAGCTTTGGCCAGCTGTGCGGACTCAACAAGTCGAACAATCTGTGCAAGAGCACTCTCTGAACCAACTCTTGTTACCTTAACATGCAGAACTCCATTCTCGTTCAGAGTGCCTCCTATCACTGTATCACCCTTTCTCTTTGCCACTGGCCTTGCCTCTCCAGTTATCATACTTTCATTCACATGACTTTGTCCCCATATGACATAACCATCTGAAGCTACTTTAGCACCAGGAACGATTTTTATCACATCATTCTTCTGTATCAATCGACCATCAATCTCTTCTTCACCAGTCGCGTTCCCTTCCTTGTCCAAAGTCAACAATATCGCAGTGTCAGGTGCCAAGTTCATAAGCTTTGCAATCGCTTGAGATGTTTTTCCTCTAGCCATAACCTCCAAATATTTTCCTAGTATGATGAACGAAATGAGCATGGCACTGGTCTCAAAGAAATCTACTCCCTTGAAATCAGGAGAGATTGCAGCTCTCAACACTGTGTATAACGAATAGAAATAGGCTGCATTTGTTCCCAGAGCAATCAAAACATCCATGTTAGCCGAACCCTGGCGTAAAGCCTTGTAAGAGCCTGTATAGAATCTCCAACCTATGATAAACTGGACAGGGGTAGTCAAAACCCACCTTATGATTTCTCCAATGGTCAGCATATTGATGACTTTAAACATCAGCAAATCTTTAATTCCAGGGATATACATGAAGACCATGGCTGTCAAAAACACTGGTATCGTAAAAACCAAACTCCAGAGAAACGACTTATAGTACTGCTTAATCTCTTCTTGCTTCTGAGATTCTCTGCCTGTCCCTCCTTCTGAAAATATTGTTGCCTTTATGTGACCACTATGACCAAAGACAGTAGACTCTATCACCTGAATGAAATTCCTTGGCCCTGTCAAGTCAGGCTTGTACAACACAGATATCTTATCAGTTCCCTGGTTGATCTCAACACTTTGAACTCCAGGAAGTGCTTCAAGGGATCTTTCAATTATCTTCATGGATTCATCAGTAAACTCACCGTCAATCTTCAGATCGATCTTGCTCACATTCTCGCCTGTACTTATAAGAATAGCTTCAAATCCAGCATTTTCAATCTCTTCCAGTAGTTTATCATAGCTAAGGAGTCTAGGATCATAATGAATTTCAGCTTCTTCAATTGCCAAGGCCACATGAGCTCTTTTTACACCATTAACTGATTGCAGTACTCTTTCTATGGTTGAAGAACAAGAGGTACAAGTCATACCGTTAATTCTTATCCTGCAAACTTGTCTAGACCTCTCATTCGCCTCATTTTCAATTAAAGATGCTTCAAATCCAGCATCCTCAATAGTCTCACGAATTGTCTCCACCTATATGCAAACAAAACGCAGAAAATTTAGAACCCTATCCATCACAGTAAATCCCCTGAAACCCTCTAAATCACAAATCAATTCTGCTCAGAATAAAGCTCAATCGATTCACATATCACTGCAATTGAGAAAAATAATCAAATTACTCGATTGAGAGAGAGATCTTAGCTTACATCGACAGAATTAGGGTAAAACAAGATTTGAGCCCGATCGTTGAGCGCATCAATAACAGCTTCGTGAATTCCAGGGAGTCGTTTAATAGCTTTCTCAACAGATCCAGCACAAGCAGAACAAGTCATACCAGAAACACGGAAAATCGCCCTAGAAATCTCTTCATAAACCTCACGCGCCGCCGTCTCCGACGACGATCCAGCACCGCCGCGAGACCTGCTTAAATGCTTTCGCACCACAGGGTAACGCTCTGTAAATCTCTCTTTCCGCATGCATGTTAACGCTAAAAGCTTCGTCGCCATTGAAGAATCACCAGAATAGTTTCGTCTTGTAGAATCTGGTACTCAGATGGATACGATGCTACTTTTTTGGTTTGTTAGAAATGTGAGACTTTTAAATGACTTTGCTTTTTAAATGGGAACGCGAGGGAAAAGGGTTCGCGGCTGCTAAATGACAAAATCTGTGGGCCAAATCTGTAAATATTCAAACTTTGGGGTCCTACCAAAAAATTATAACCTCCATATTATATTACAAAATCGCCCCCACAATTTATCTTAATTCAAAGTTTCTTTGGAATCATATAATTCGGAATCTAGAAGCTCCTAAATTTCTGGACATAAAATCTGTTATTCGAAATTCAAACCAAAACTGATCTGAAAAATATAACTAAATTCGAGTTAAATCCAAAAGAATACCCGAATAGATCTTTAATCTATATACCTAAAAAGTTGAATCCGAATGTGAACTAAATAGAGAACCAAATGTATATTCGATATTTTTTATTAAATTTATATTGTTTTATATTTTTTTATTAAACTTTTATTAATTTTAAATATAATAAAGATTATTTGAAACTGAATTAGTTCTGAAAACTAAAAATACTTTTTCCTTCCTTTATATGGAAGAGGGGAATTGAACTCGGGTGTTTGAAGATTTGTAAAGTGATCGCACTATAACATTATACATGTACTCGGCATGTAAGGCATGTAATGTGTAATTTAAGTTGCATTTTTATTTATTTTCTTACGTATTATGCGTGCAATTAGATAAAATTATCAAGAAATTGTCAAGTAAGCTTTGCTTATACTTATCTAATTTAAGGTATAACGGAATCTATTTTACGTGTCTGTCTAATCTAATAAGGCACTCAACCTCGTAAGTCGTACCAAACTCAAAATTGACAACTACAAAAATAAAAATAGAACAAAAAAGAGTCAACGCATAAATGGGCCTAATTTGCTTGTGAGGCCCACCTAATAGTCTTTTAAAGCTTGTGGTGGGCCTAGGCATGTGCATTTCAGGTTTCGGGTTCGGTTCAGGTCTTTTCGAATTTGGATTCGGTTGGGGTCTTTTCGAATCTACTAATTTAGGATCCATTCGAGTATTTCTACTTTTTGGGTTCTGTCCAGTTTTGAGAAGAAATCGGATTTGGATTTGGTTATTTATAAAAATTCAAAAATAATAAGGAATTAATAGAAATAAATCTAAAAAAGCTTAAATTTAACAAAAATTAAACAGGTATCCACTCGGTTCTTGATTCAGTTCCGGTTTGGGTCCAGGTTTGTTTTTCGGGTACATAATATTAGAATTCGTTCAGGTATTTTGCCGGGTTCGGTTTATGTTTACTTTGAGTCGATTTCGGTTTGGATTTCGGATATCGGGTTTATGCCCAGGGCTAGGTGGCCTCTTATAAAGTTGATTTAAACGCGTCGTTTCGCACCACGACCACTCTTTATTCTTGGTCTGCAACTGCAAACTGTAATCTGATGATCTCAAATTGAGTGCCATACACAGTATAAGATAAACATCATTCTATGGTTTATCACATTCTTCAACTTCTCATAGATTTCCAAATAATACAGAAAATCTTTCACAAATTCTATGGTTCTCTCTTTCTTTACAAACACTTTGAACAACCAAAAGACAAAACTAATCGAGAACACAAGCAATACATAAGTGAACTCAAAACACACTCGTTAAGATCAGAACACAAAAAAAAGCCAATATCAAATGTTGTAATCAGTCGTTTGATTTACAGAGTTGAGGGTTCGGTTTTCAGTTAGTTAGCATTCACCACTCTCTCCTTCCACTGTCATTATCCTCATCACGAGTCAAGTGCAAGCTCAGCCCAAGCCAAAGAAGATGATCTAAGCTCTGCAGATATTGAGAGACTGATTCTACTTTCCAAGGAATCACATAACTCTTGCACTGAAGGCTTCTTGTTATTGTTGTTGTTGTTGGTTGGGTCTCGGTTCAAGCATTGGCTTGCCACTTCACATACAGCCTCAAGCTCTTCTTGTTTAAAATGTTTCAGCTCTGGATCCACCAATCCCACCATTGCCTCTGGCGTTTCAAGGAACTCCTTTGCCTGCACAATGCAACAAAAAGATCAGTACTTTTGGAAACTACATTCTGAGGTTCAATAAAACTAAACAAGTGAAAAAGATTGAGATTTTCACATCCAGCAATCAAAATTCCATCTCTTATGAGCAGACTCTATTATATCCATTTGTTGGCCAAAATGAATGGAAAGGTGAAAAAGAGGAAGCTTTACAGAATAGGTTTGTTAATCCTTACCCATTCAATTAAGAAACCTTTGTCTTTGCAATATGGAGGTCTTCCACTAACAATTTCCAACAAAAGAATGCCAAATGCATAGATGTTACCAGACACATCGAGATATCGGCTCTCCATTCCGTTTGGAAGCACGCATATTGAACCCTGACTACTAATATTTCTCAAATTATTTTCTGATCTTGCAAGAATTGTCTTCCAGCATTCGAAATCAACCAGCTGCATCAGAGAGAGAAAGACAGAAAGAGAAAGAATATGAAATATGCTTAGCTTAGCTAACTGAATTGCTCAAAAAAAAAGTTTGTTTCATTTACTTTGTTTACCTTGGGAGTAAAATCTTCTGTCAGGTAAATTGCATTTGAGCTCAACTCAGAGATTGTAAATGGCGGATCAAGTTCCATATGAAGGTATTTGAGACCGCGTGCGATGCCTATAACAATTTTCATCCGTCTTACCCATGTTACTGAAGCTGCTTCCCCATCTGCATCAAAAACATTCATTTTAACACTAATGTTATATGCCAAAACAATACAGTATGATGTGCCAAATCTCTGAGGAAGTTAGATTATTTACAGTGAAGATGCTCGTATAGTGTTCCGTTTGATGCATACTCAAAGACTAGCATTCTTGTAAACGGTGAGGTCTCTTTGCAGTATCCAAGTAATTTTGCTGCATTCTCGTGGTTTAATCTAGCCAAATCAGCAACCTGAAACAATGTATAAATGGCTTTAAATCTCAGAAAAAAAAAAAAGTTTGTCTAACAGATTGTTTCGTCCAAGTGACTTGGTGATAAGATAACATGACAATGAACTACCTCTCTCTGGAAATAGAGCTCTAGATATCCAGTCCAATCTTCTTGTTTTACGCAAAGAGAGATCACTGCAATCTCAGACCCACTTTTCATCGTTCCTTTATAGATTTGACTATCTGCAGATAAACCAATGATGTTGCTAAAGTCTTCACACGCCACTTCGAGCTCTTGTCTTGTGAATCTTGAAACATCCTTGAGCATTTCAGAATCTGTAGTTGCAAAAAAAGGCCAATTTGTTTTTGAGTTCTTTGTTCTGTGGATCTTTGTATTGGAAGTTGGAGAGTTTTGAAAAGTTTCTAACCTACGTAGACTGTGAACTTTTCCTTTTCACTTGAAGATTTCTTCCAAGGAATGATGATAGATGATCTATTGTTCCAGCGATGAACTGCTGAGAATATTGCAACCAGAAGGAGCAAACCAACCATTGACCCTGTGACTATTTCCAAAGCTAGAAGCCATTTAGGTTTTGATGCTTTATGGTGCTTAGCCACCATTTGAGCTGACTGGTGCTTAGGTATGGCACTCGGACTTTCATGAGTTTTGACCAGTTGTTCATTACCTGCGATTAGTATCACATTCAGAAAACCAAAACTAATCGAACGTGTCTGTTGAACAAGTGAAAAAATTATATCTTACACACCGCATTGAGAAGAAGGTCTATGCTTAAGATCCTTGTTTTGCATGCAGTTCCCTTGGAAGCTCGTCCTAGTGACCATAAATAGAGAAACTCTCAGGCAAAAATTGGAGACTACGAGAGTTCATAAGGATAGTAAAGACAACAAGTATACCTTGGAAGGTTGTCGAAACATTTTGGAATGTTTCCCACGAAGAAGTTGTATGAAAAATCAGCTACTTTTAAAGACTTGCACAAACCGGCCATGTTTGAACTTGAATTTGAAGAATATCTAACAAATCGAATGAGCAAACGCTGATTAACATTGCGATCATAAACAGATTCCACAGACTGGTTCATCTCTAGCTTCTTGAGCTTTATAAAACTTACACTTTCGACTGATAGCCCGATGCTTCAGCAACAAGAAGACTTCCTTGAAGCCTATTCCTGTCAATATGAAGTTCATTGAGGTACTTCAAGTTACCAAGCTGTGGAGGCAACTTTCCAGTTAAACCATTGGACTGGAGATTTCTGTAAAATGTGAAACAAAACTGTCGTCTCAACAACTCATTTATTAGAAAGTATCATTTCGGTTGCAAGAAGCCTATTACATTTTCATGATGCTAGACAAGCTCCCAATCTCTGCTGGGATTGGTCCCATCAAATGATTGTTTCCTAAGTCCAAGACTTTGAGATTCTTAAGCTTTCCAATCTCCTTAGGTATTGTCCCAATTAGAATGTTTCCATGCAAGATTCTACAGAAGCATATCATGATGTTAAACTCCCAAACTCAATGCATCAAACTACATATTTGTGAATATGTTGAGAGAGATGAAGCCGTACAGTTCCTGTAGATAGGTTATTTGACCCAATTCCGGTGCAAGAAACCCTTTTATCGATGAAGCCGATATATTTCTGCAAGGAAAAGAAGATCCACAGGATATAAATACAAGCTACCTCCATCCTAAACCATTCTTAAACAACTGTTTTTGCAGCTACTGTGCAACAATAGGTGAATGTAGAAAAATGATGAAAGATTCTTACATCTTGATGACATGATCTTTAGATGGAGAGCAATTAATGCCGTTCCAATCACAAGGATCTGAACTAGGATCATTCCAATTAGACATAACTAGCAATGGGTCTTCATAGATAGCTTCCTTGAATCTTTTAAGAGCTTCAACTGAGAAAAAGAAACAAAAACAGAGTAAAGGATCCACAAATCCATCAGATGATTTATATAATCAAAACCTTAAATCAAAGCTCTAACTTCAGAGATTCAACTGATTTTATCCATATAAAAAGTATAAGTTTTTCAAGTTAATTAAGATTCTACACTAATCCCAACTCTTGACAACTTTGAACAGAGATTCATGGAGATTGAAGAATCTAAAAGGTATAAGATTTCTTTCTATACATTTTCTCAGTAACCTAACAAGCAATTAAACAATAAAATCTGAGATCTGGGTTTTAAGCAAATTAATAAACACAAAGATTACAAAATACCTTCATTAGTAGCAAACCCATTACAAGAAACGTAGAAGAGACTAAGAACAAGAGCTAATGAACAAAACTTCGATCTCATTATCTCCTCTTGTGTTTGTTCTATCAAAAGATTCCTTCAAATTCAGCTCATCAAAAGAAGATACAGAACCCAGATTGTTTCACTGAGGATCAACTAATCTTCAGAGAGAAAAAGACTAACTTTCCTCGATATAGCTCTCTGTAGAACAGAGATGGTTAAGCTCAAGAAGAGACCAAGATTAGCAAAGTGAGAGAGAGAGAAGCTGAAGAAGGAAATGGTGAGAGAGAGAGAAGTGAAAGTAGAGAAGATTAAATGATTGATTTAGCAATTAACCTATCAAAAGAACTCAGTGAGAAGGAGAAAGAAGAATAGAAAAAAGTGGGAATAAGCAGAGATGGTGAAGTGTGTGGAGAGAGAGAGGAAGAGAAAGAGAAAGACTTGGATTCAAAGACAGGTTTTTTTGTTGTTATTTTCCTTGTTTGGAGAGGAAAAATCAACTTTAAAATTTTCTTAATAATTTTTTTTTGAGAAAAAAACAACTTTTTATTTGTAAATTATAAGAAAAAAAAGTTTTGAATATTGATAAGAAATACAATTTTTTTAAAAAAAATTCACAGAAAGGAAGCATGTTCTCTTCCTTTTTTTATTCTTTAATTTCTTTTACTTTTGGCAACTTTATATGACTCTTTGAGTTATTTTAGAATGTTATAAGTTATGGGTGTTTTATAAAAAATATCAGGATCAACATAGTAGAAAATAGAGCTTTTAATGTTGTACAATTATTTTGTAAGCTCAATAAATGAATGACATTCATGATATTCAACCAAAAAATTTAAGTTGGATTTTGTTTAATTTGATATAATAAATACTTATAACTCTTAGATACTTTAAGAAAATATATAATGTAAATTTAGCATGTACTTTATGTCTATTTTAAATTGAGTCTAAGGTTTTTATGTATTGTATTTCAACTTACATATATATATATATATATGTTATTTAGCTTTTAATCAATATTTTTTTCCAACAATACTACCATAAAAACAAAAAATATTTCAAAACACAAAAAATTTTACTACAATAGATTTAAATTTTATTGGAACTAAAAAAAGGAGTATTTTATTCGAATTTTTTTTTAAAAGGTTGGAATAAAAATGTTTTTTTTCAACGGTAATATTAATATTGGGTTATAATGACCGGTCCATTAACCAAATTCCTACATAAATCTTGTAGGTGGTGAGACTCGATCCTAGTGGTGCATGTGCGCTTGCTTATAATAGACTTATCACCGGACTATGGACTAGCCTATTAACCAAATTCCTACATAAATCTCGTAGGTAGTGAGATTTGATCTCTTGTGGTGCATGTGCATGTGTCTATAGTGAACTTATCACCGGCCGTTGGACTAAAGACTATTTGCGAATAAAGATTCTTAGAAATGAATATAGATGGAGTTGGATAATTCTAAAATTAAAGAAAAAATAATTAAAAAATTTTGTTGCTAATGATTGAAATAATAACGCGTTTAGCTAAATAATAAAGAGAATATTAAGGGTACTTTGTCTGATCTACGGTGACTTAAGAGCTTTTGCTAAGCTGTTAGTGGGACATAACCGTACTTCCGTAGATATATTTGTATTTTAATCCAACGGTGACTCTATTAACTTAACACATCCATTACTATTTTAGTAATTTTACAATACCAACTTGAATTTTTGGTCAAGATTTTCAATTTTTGTTGCCTTTTCTTGCGTTAGAATTTGAGTACTTTTAACTATAAAACTTTTTTAGAATCTCATAAATTTTAAATGCCCCTAAGTTTAAGTTCTCTTAGAACAAAAACAAATATTTTCTTATATTAGTAGTGATGAATGGATAGATAGATGATAACTTAAATTGCATGACATAAATTTGTAGAGAGTTGGATTCAATTTCTGTTTGGAACTTGGAGTTTGTTTATGTATTAGTTGACATTATACTTGTCTGGATAAACTGCGGTCCTCACTAATATGGTATCAGAGATCTCAATCCTTTCTAATATAAATGTATGACATAAAATGTAAATGCCGAACAAGTTTTCATATCTATAAGATTTATCGTGTTTGTACGGAATAATATTTTTTATATTAGTGGTGATGAACAACAATAAATATTTTTTAATATTAGTGGTGATGAACGGATAGATAGATGATAATTTAGATTTCATGAAGTAAATGTGTAGAGAGTTAAATTCAATTTTTGTTTGGAACTTGGAGTTTGTTTATGTATTAGCTGACTTTATACTTGTCTGGATAATCTCTGATCCTCACTAATATGGTATTAGAAATCTCATTTCTTTCTAATATTAATGTATAACATAAAATGTAAATGTTGAACAACGTTTCATATATAAGATTTGTCGTATTCGTTCGGATTAATCTCAATACAAAAAAATTCTTGAATAGCAAGGAAATCTAAATATTTATTGATTTTAAGAATTAATTTGGACCTAAACATAGAACCATGCCAATTATAACAATAAAAACTAATTTACTTATAACTAAACCTAAGTATTATTATATTTTGAAATTTCATTTTAATAAAATACTGTTAAGTTTTACTTCCAGAAACTATATATATATATATATGTTAAGTGTTAAGACTAATAAACCTTTTTATTATACTTTTAAACTAAGTAAATTTTCAAATAATATGTATTTGTATATGTTCCTAACTTCCTATAAATGCTACATGAATTGTTATTATCTGTAGTGCATGAGAGACCAAAAGTTCCATTGAAAATTACGCCACTAATCGTGCGAGTTTATGTTGGAGACCGTGAAAATTACGACCCCAATTATTAGGTTTATTGTTAGAAGTACAATGAATTTTACTATGCATAGTCATCATCATCATATATATCTAGACACAAACACCATAAAAATAATAAAAGTTAAAAGAAAAAAAATGATTATGATGCTGTTGGATCGAGTTCCGTTGTCCGTATTATGCAGAAAATTGGTTAATTGGCCAGTCAGTTGTGGTCCAATATTGACAAAAAAATATAAAATTAATTCAAAAATTTAAAACTTAGAATAGCCGAGTTACTTTCAGTCTGGTGGTTAGGATGATCCAGCTAATGATTCAGGGCACCGGAGTTTGATTCCTCCCCACAACACTAGTAGAATAAAAAGAGATTTTAGGGTGTGATGTAGACTATGGATCGAGCCTTGTCGATTTAGTTGTTGACAAAAAAAAAAACTTAGAATATTGTTGATAATATATTTGCAAGAGAAACTAGTTCAACTTCTTGCCCTACTTAGTACGGAGTTGTTGCTACTTGGTTAAGACTTGAAAGTGATATTAAAAGACTCAGTCAATAAAATCTTTAGGTTGAAAATTAAGGACTCAAGTCATTACACGACCGAAAGTAAAATATGATTCAAAGAGAATAATATTGAAAGAAGAAGAATTAGGTTTAATACTAAGTCAATAATAATTAGAAATTTAATAGTTAAATGTTTTTTTATTGTCATATTTCGATTACAGATTCTAATTGTTTTGCGTAATACGATTTAAGTATACATTAAATATTGTCCTTTTAGTTTTGTTAATTTTAGATCGAGAAAATATGATTTATAACACAAATATTTTCATAAAAACTATAAACAATATCACATGAAGATTACAATACCTCTTAGAATTAGAACTTTCGTTGAAAATATTGCAAAAAAAATTCAATGACTTAACCAGATGCACTTACGCAAGCCCTTAAAATGCTATACACAAATGTTTATCGAAGGAGGTTCAAATTTAGGAACTTTCCACAGTCTCGCTCAACAACTAGACTACATTAATACATACGTGAATATTATCAATCTAATTGTTGAGAAAAATATAATATATTTTTGGTTAAATCAAGAATAATGGTGATACATTCGTAAATAGCTTCATATTCAAACGAAGAAAACAATTTAAGAACAAAACTCAAGTAGTTTTCACTTTTTTTCTAGTTTGTAATGTTGTGTTTGTTTGTTTTCTTTTGTGTGTATCATTCCCCTAGAACAATGTAAAGAGTGGAATTCAATAATGATGAAATTTGTGATGCATGTATTTCTACAACACCATCAACATCAAATTCAATTAAACTTACACAATTAACACAAAAGCTACTTTATATTTAATGAGTTAATTAATCATATTGGTCAAAAAAAGGGAAAAATTATCTTAAAAGTTACTCTAAAAATTTATTAGAATGGGTTGTTTTATTAAACTTTTCTTAAAAAATAAATTGTTTCATGGAAATGTATCAAACAAAATACTATAAGAAAATTAGAGAAAATAAACATCATGCATATTTACACATAGAAATTAGAAAAAGAAGAAGTCTAAAAGATACAACTCTCAACAACTATAGCAATATAATAATTTTTATTAATTGTCAACAAAGTTACACAACATATATTTCCAATATTTGGTACAAAATGTCATAAACATTTTTAGATTAATCCAACTAATCCCTAGTTTATTTTCTAGTACATTCTACGTTTCTTATTATAAAATAATTTTGTTGTTAATAAAATATATAAAGATCGTAGCTTCATTAAATTGAACAACAAACAAGAGAATGGGACAAATTGTCCATTCGTGTTCCATTTGATTGTTTCTAAGGTTTGTTTAAATTTATACACTTATTGGCCGATTTTGTTGTACATATTTTTATACACAATATTAACAATAAAAACATATAATAACACTAATTAATTAGTTAATTACGATTACAAAATCATTGTCTCTTAAATCTTAAATATCAATCTTATAATGTCAAATATAATTGCAAGAAGTGTTGTGGTTAAATATCTATATATATGCAGATTTTTTTACCCGAATTCTATTTTACTAATCGTGAAATAGAGTTTAGATTATAGATGTTGATAAAAGAAAAAAATCAAAAAAATCATCAATTTTTTTGTCAACAGTTGAATCGATTATATCCGATCAATTGTTCAAATCACAACTCCAAACTATATTATATCTGACTACATAATTCTCTCGAATCAAATTTTAGTAAAAATAAAAAGTTAATCGTGAATCGATAATACCCGATCAATTGTTCAAACCACAACTCCAAACTATAATTTATCTGATTACATAATTCTCTCGAATCAAATTTTGGTAAAATAAAAACTTAATCAGTTGACCAACGACACTTCTTCAATTTATCATATTTTATATTTTATGTTCATCTATTTTTTTCTAAAGCATTGCTATTATTATTTTGAGAATGTGATTGGCTAGAGTTCTTAAAATGAATACTTCAAAAAAAATCCATATCATTACATATCTTGTTTCATTTTATGTTTTATATTTTCTCTATTTATCCTTTGAAATTAAAATAAAATATAAACATTTGTTCTGCCAATTCAGTTTTTATAAATAGCTTAAAGACATATAAACATAATCATAAGTATTTATGTATTTTAGTGAGAATTTGGACATGAAGGTTCCACTGTCGTCACGTTCTGTGCTTACAAGCAAACATTGAGTAGATTCCAAGGAAAATTGATAACGACCATCATTAATACATATTTTTATGACATCAAATTAAATATCCCACTTGTTCAATTATGATTTCTAACAAAAATTAAATTAATAATATTTTACTGTATTGTAATCCAAAATTTCAATCTATATATATATATATATATATAAATAAAATTATATTGATACGTAATATTTCGTCACAATAACACATATTTCATGACAATATAAAAAGATATTATTATAAAGTAGTGACGATTTGTAAATGATTACAATACCAGTGTCATCAATGCATATTGGTAACAAAAACGTCACAATATACTTATGATAGATAAATCTAGTAACAATTTTGTCACAAATCATTATGGAACATGTTCACAATAATTCGTATCAAATCAAATTTGTGAAAAAATTGTATATAAATATTACAAATTATTACTAATATTCATAGTTACAATATAATTGTCGTAATAGCTCAATTTTTATGTTGTGACAAAAAAAATAGTTCAATTTTTATGTAGTGTATAATTAAAGATAATTCAATTTACATACTTATACTACTACTATTTTCTTAAGATGTTTGTTAAATATTTATAAGATTTGATTAAAAATTATAGTTATTGTTATTTATATATATATTTTTTAAATCAGTATTCATATTTTTTGAGAAATCTCAAATCTGAGTGAATATTCGTCGCCGCCGTGCATGTGATATAAAAAGAGACATTTAATGTAAATGAACAAAACCAAATATAATAAGAATAAATAAATAAACAACCAAAATTAATACACTTATTATAATGAATACATCATTCTATTAATGGCTTATTTATTTTCTGTTTTTTCTTATTAAATAATTGCTCATGTGTTGAGAGAAGATACACGTTTGTTCCACCTAAAGACGAGTAACAAAGTTGGTACCTAATGGCTAATACCATATCTCAATCATATATTTTTGATATGACAAATTATCGTAATTTAATGTATGCATATTTCATATGATGTTAACAACTTTGAGATACTAATTTCAATAAGCAACTTGCTTCAATTACTTTGTAATTAATCATATTTATAAGATGAATGAACTTTGTATTTGTCAAGTCATCAATAAGAAATAAACATAGTACATATCTCATTTGCTTTTGTTTTTTTTCCATGACACAAAAATGAAGATATATGATTCTGTGGAGTTGAACTTTAATAGAAAAAGTAGTAGAAGTAGATTTAACCACTTGATGAAAAACATTTCTCTAATTAAAACTACGATTATGAATGTTTTATTTCGATTTTATTCTTTTTTGTTACTAACTTTTTTTTTGTCAACGACAATATCAATGTGGGCCACAAAGACCGACCCATTAGTTAAATTCCTATATAAATTTCGTAGGCAGCAGGACTCGATTTTTTGTTGTGCATGTGCACCTACTTTTAGTGGACAAACTATCAGCCACTGAACTAAAGACCACTTTCTTTTTGTGACTAACTATATCGACAAGACTTTGATATATAATATAAACTCTATCACATAGAAGAATTGTGCAACAATGTAAAACTGATTGCAAAAAAAAAATTAGAATTTCATTTTTTTCTTTAAGTTATTACTATTATTTTGTTTTTTTCATATCCACAATATAATATGTTTAGAGATGAAATGCTTTTGAGATTTATAATCAATCTAAAGTGATCCAATAATTAAAAGGTAAAATCAAAATTCTAGACATATTTCAATAGTATATTCAATGTAGATAATATCAGTTTATTGAACCTTTTGCCAATAAGAATCTTCCCATTTCTCCACTTGTCGGATGAGATTCAATCTCTTCTTATGGAACTTATGAAGACCATTGGGATCAAAAGGAGGAGGAAGTGAACATGGGCCTGAATTGTGAGGCCTACTAACCAAAGAGCCCATTATAAACGTCTTATTGAGCCCATTAATATCTCCTGAAGGGCACACCATTGACTCACTGCAGATTTCAACACTGTTCTTGGGAACTTGAGGCTTGTACTTAAGAAGCTTGGAGTATTCATTTAACAAATGGAACATGTAATCATAAACATTATCCATTGATAGATCTCTTTTCATGAACTCACTTGCTTCTCTTCCTATCTCTTGAGCCTGCAAAAAAAAAAAACAATGAATCAATAGGCATTAAAGTCGATTATCTGTCGGGAATCTTAAAACTATAGATGATACAACTATGGATTGAAATCTGTCGAAAATCTTTTAAAGAATTTTAACAACTACACGGTCAAAAAATTTCGATAGTATCTATTTCTGTTAAAAAAATTTTTGGAGATAAAGAATAAAAAAATTATGATAAATCTACGCGACTTTTTACTAAATTCAAGCGATTTTTTTGTAGGTGTTTGCCCCCAAAAATTTCATCAAATTTTTTTATTAAAACATTATAATATATGTTATATATCCAATTTCTTAAGGTATTGTGGACAAGAAAATTTTGATAATGTTTCTGATAATGAAAGAAAAGTAGAAACCATAACCTAAATTTAGATAATTCTATGTTCTCTCTATTCTTTAGAACGTAAATATTTGCAGGAACTAACTTAATGTAAGTAAGATAAGTAATGTAGCAACACAAAAAGAAGATGAAAAATGTTACCTTTTGGGTATGATTATTAAGCCAATCAACAGCAAATTTGATAGATTTGCATTTATCTTTAACCTTAATGGGCCAATAGTGTTGGAGAGGTTGAAGATTTCTTGAGAAGAAATCATAGTAATAAGGTGTAACCATCAATGTGACTGAGTCACATGCTAATATGTATTTCTCACTCACTGACCATGCATATCCTTCTATATATATCTTGTACCTGCACAACTTATCATTATTTCAATCATTATAAATTTAGTGTTACATAAACAAACAAAAAAAATCCAAATTTAGACATTGCAATAGATTAATCCAGACAATTTTCGACATAAAATAATGTATGCCAATTTTTTTTGATTGGATATAACAGATATTGCAAATTTTCTCAATTTTTTTTGATGAGAAATCCATCAAAATTTTGTTGATATATTATATAAGTGAATTCTATTGAATAAGAATGATCTGATTTGAAAAACTACTAAATTTTTCGTATTGTTTGTTTTGGATAGAATATGTCGATAACTCAAAGAAATTACTACGTAATCGAGAGTAAAAGTTTTAAATTTCCTTCCCAACAAAAGAAGAGAATGTGTTCATAGTGAGTGCTAGTACTAACCTGTAAGTGCATTGATTTGCTACATTTGAATTCTCAAATCCTCTTTGTCCTTCTAATAACCAATCCTATGCATGAAAATACAAATCAATCAAAATATAAATAGCTAAAAACATATTTAACTATTTGAACATCTACAACTACCTATTGAGTTACATAAATATATGGTTATAAAAGCAAACCTGAATGAAAATTCTAGCATTCCAATCATGTTGTGAAGATAAATTGCAAGTGAGAAGATCTTCTCTTGAAGGTGAAGCAACAAAAGGATTTCCTTTCCAATAGGCATAAGCTTCTCTTTCCATAAATGTCTTCTTCTTCTTTCCTTCTTCCAATTCTTTTAACACTTTTCCCCATTCCTTTATGTTTATCTCCTGCCTTCACCCACCACCACCATTAATTATTTACTCAATTATACACACAAGTCATCACTTATGTAAAAACAATTAGATAGAAAATACTCAAATAATTCAAACCCTCCAGATCCAAACTTTATCGCAGATGGCTACTAATATTGTTTTGGAAGTATATTTCATGTTTTGATGTAAAGATTGAATGGTAAAAGCAATGTAAGTAAGTTTTTTGGTTAAAAGATAATTAGATCGACAAAACATAATGTATAACTCGAACTCTATTATGTAGTGTAATACCATTTAGAGTGGGACTCCAATAAAAAAAGAAGTAAAAATGGACATTTAGGGAAAGAATTTTCCTAGCAAGTTATTTTACTTAAGTATTCCCTCAGTTTAGTTTCACAGTAAATATCATTTTAGGTTTGTTTTCTTCATTCCAAAATAAGTGTCACTCTATATTTCCAATATAATTTTTAGCATAAATGGTCTAGTTTAACCTTATTTTTAACCAATCAAATAAAAAGAATGTCAAGAGTCAATTAGTTTTCAAGAGTATAATAGAATTTTAATATGTTTATTTAATTTATGTGCAAAATGATAGAACGACACTTATTATGAAACGAAGGTAGTATGTGATTAAAGCAGAATAAGTGATAAATAAGTCAAAGTCACATATATAATCAAAGTGGCATTGAATGAAGAATAATATATAATTTAGACTGACATTTTCGACCCTCTAAAAAGCTATATTAATCACTCAAACTATACTACAAATACATATATTAACACAACATGAAGTAATTATAATCACAAAAGAATCTTTTTATGTCTTTTATATATATAATATAAGAATCTTTTATATATAATGGATCATCATAACTCTTTTTCCGGCATGTGATCAAGTGGGGACTATTGTTACCTCAACAACCAAACACGTTGCAAAAAAACCCTAAAATAAGAAATAAGAGATTATATTCTGCTACTTACCATCCCCAAAATGACCAATCGGGAAAGACAATATCCACCGTTCGTTTATCACCACAATATCTAAACAACGCTGGTAATCCATCTTCAGCCGTACGATTAGATTTCTTATAGCCGTTGGATTTGATGACCGGTCGATCATCGCAGTCAAACATGAGATCAATATTAGGTAACATGCCTGGATATTTTCTAAGTAGCTGAAGAATTCCCCATATTGTGAATGTGTCTCTACTTTGTATAGACTTCTTGTAGTTTTCAATGAACACCTTGCCGTTTACAATAACTAACCTGAAATGTGCTGTTGTTTTGGCTCTTTCCACCATTTCCTTTGTAATGCCTGTTTCTTTCCATGGCTTTAGATCCTCGTGTATCCATTTGAAGTAATCAGGACAAAACCGGTTTGATTCGGTTTGGTTATAGTTATGACTAAATTGAGGTGTTTTTGAGCAAGAACCGGACCGGTTTTGGTTTATGAAACTTGTGCAATCTAGTGAAATACCGGTATTTGGATTTGATTTCTTCTCTTGTACACGTACCGGGACCGGTTTAGTTGATTTTGTCTTTGGTAAACAAAAACAAAGTGTTTTCAATTGAACATATATTAGACATTAATAATGTAATGAAATAAAGAATAATCACCTTGTTAGGCTCAAGAGATGTTGTTGAGCAAGAACTGGACCGGTTTTGGTTTAAGGAACTTGTACAATCTACTAAGATTCCGGTATTTGGCTCTGATTTCTTCTCTGGTACACGTACCGGGACCGGTTTTGTTGTTGTTCTTGTCGGTTCATTATTTGACTTTGTCTTTGGTAAACAAAAACAAAAATTCCATCAATTTATTTTCAATTAAACATATTAAAGACATTAATCATGTAATGTATTGAAGATTAATCACCTTGTTAAGCCCTAGAGGTGTTGTTGAGCTTAAACCGGACCGGTTTTGATTCAATTCTCCGGTTTTCTGCGGTGGTTTAAGCTCCGGTGATGGTGTTGGTTTTGTTGTCACTAACGTTGGTCGATCAAACACTTTGGTCGTCTTTCATAAACAAAATATTCATATTTTATTCATGTTTCATCTTTATAATGAAAAAAGCTTAGCTTATAACCAAGTGGTGGTCATCTAGGGTTTCCACTTGAGGAGAAAGTTGAGGAGGAAATTGCCTTGTTTATCTAGGCAAAGATTAATTCCCTTCAAATGTAAAATTGCTAATCATTTTTATTTGGTTATCGGATATCTAAATCCGGACTGCGTCTGCCCCCCGGGAAATTGGTTTGAATTTCGGTCCAGACTTCTTCACGGTTAAAAAAAAAAAAAGCTTAGCTAAGGTAATTACCTTGTTAAGGCACAGAGAAGAAGTGACGGCGATAACGACGGCGATAAGGAAGAGAAGAAGAGTTAAAGTGGCCACGTGGAGTTTTCCGATGACCGGACGGTGAGTTTTAAAGTCGGTGAAATGAGAAGTGAGAGCTTTAGGTTTAGAGAATAGAGAAGTCATTATTATGAAGTATGAACTGTTTTTTTTTGTGTTGAATATTTTAGTGAATGTTTTGTCTTTTTATTTTGATTGATCTCGAGAAAATTCGAGATTAAATTGAAGGTTTCTCTCTCTAAGAAAATATATTTATTGTAAAAGCTTTACTTCCACTCTCTCTCACTTTATAAATTTGTTCTTATTTTTAACGTAGAAGTTAAAATGTTTACGGCAAAAAATGACCTGGCTAGTAGTCCTGTTATTAAGGGTTTGATTTCTCATTACTATACGTAAAATATTAAAAAGAAGTTTTAAAAGTAAATTTTATCGATTTAATTATTAATTAAAAATAATAAAATATATTTTTGACTTTAATAGTTAAATTATATATCGTTATTTATTGGATCTAATTCAATAGTTTAGTTATATATTTTGTTTAGTATTAGATAAAACGGTTTGGCCTGTGTATTTTAGGATACGCTACATCCACATCGCAGACCCCTTGACAGAGTCCTACATAGAATAGTATTTCAAACATCTGTTTATTACATTTGGAAGGATCGAAATTTGAGGATTCATGGTAATAAAAGTTCATATATTGTCACTTTGATAAAGATGATTGATAAAACTTTGAGGAACAGATATCATTTTTGCATTATACAGGACACCATAAATTTGAGGGATTGAGACGTCGTTGGTTTGAAGTTTATAGCTAATTCTTTTAGTCTTTAAGTTTTGTATAACTTACAAATTGTTGACTCTTCGTAATCATTTTTTTTGTTGAATCAATAAATTTCACATTTCAACAAAAAAAATTTGGACTGAAATTCAATCGATTATGTTTTCTATCCCATCACTTTCATAAAGATATATGTTCTAGAAAACAATTTGTTTCAAAAAGATATATGTTTTCTATTTCCAATACATGTTTGATTCAATATTTTTTGATTTGTTCTCCTTTTTTTTTTCTTTTTAATTGTTTTTGTTAGAATAATAAATAAGATTATATTATTATATCAATTTTTTTAAAAATCTATTATTTTGAAACAGAACAAGTATTAAACAACCCAGTTCTATGTGGATACAAATATTTAGTTTACATTTTGGGTACAAATAAGTATTTAACTTTCAAAATACCATTATTTTAGACTAAACTTTCATTCTCTACAAGTAGTCTTTAGTCTAGTAGTAATTGGTAAATCTATTAAAAACAAATGTACTTGTATATTCGAAGATTAAGTCTCATTGTCTATATTATGTAGATACTTAGCTAATAGGCCGACTAGTTGTAATTTAATATTGATAAAAAAAACTTTTATTCTCTCGTCTCTAATTTTGTTTTTGTATCTTAAAATGATTATCCAAAACGTAAGTGGCATTTAGTTCAGTGGTTGGTGATAAGTCTACTAAATACAGATACATATACACTAAGGATCGAGCATGTAGAAATTTGGCTAATAAGCCGGTATTTGTGGTCTATATTAATATTGTCGTTGACAAAAAACAAAAATAATTACCCAAAAAGAGAGAAAAAAGTCTCGTGTATTTGAGAAAATGACGAGGACACGAAGTTTACTTGTTTTACAATAATAGTTTTTGGAATTTGAAAATGACAACTACTCAAATTTATCACTCTTAGTCTCGTGTAAATTACGTTATTTACACAGATACGTATAATAATTAAGCATCACCGTTAGTATTTATTAAAGTTTTTGAATGAAATTATTTTTCTATTATCACACAGTCTCTATTATTGACCATAGACTTTAAGAATAACTTTAACCTGCAAGGTAAAGTGCCGCCATTACATGAATAGATTCAATCTAGTAGCTGCGGTTTAGGGTTTAGAAGCATGAGATCTAAGCACTGTAATTCATTGTCTACCGAATTCAATCTATTCATTGCTAGTTGACTTTGTAGATTTATTTTTTTGTCGACGGCAATATCAATATAAGTTACAAAGACTGGTTCATTGGCTAAATTCCTACATAATTTTCGTAGATAGTGAGACTCAATCCCTAATAACACATGTGCGCCTGTCTTTTAATACACTTACTATATACCAACCATTAGAATAAAAGCCACTTACAAATATATGTATCTCACTTAATTGCGATATCTAACGAACCATATCGTTTTAAACTATCTATACCAAAGATCTCAAATATCTAGTTATTTACATTACCGACAAATAAATCTTGAAATGTCAATATCCAATAACCTAGGTGACAATTACATCTAGACATTCAGTATCCGATTTTAGAAATATAGTAACTAATAGGCACTGATTAAAATTCTATTTAATTTTGGTTTCGAATAGACAAAGCCAAATTAGGTTTAAAATAATATTGGTTTGGTTCTAAATTATTATTTGTAACCAAAAGTAACCAACTACCTAACAAAATATAAAAACTTGTAACCAAAAATAACTTATTACTTTCAAATCTTATTTATTCTGTTCGATTGTCGATTAAGAACTAATTCAAAATTATCTAAATATTAAAACCGAACAATTCATTACCAGAATCAAAACTGAACTATAAACTTATTTTCGGTTTTGTTTGGTATTTCAGTTATGATTTTTAAACCTTTAACGAGTGACAATTCTTGTTTTTTAAAAAAGTTTAGGTTAAGCATCAAGAGGATGCATTATAAATACAAAACCGGTCCAACGTTAGCGAGGGCTCTATTCGAAACTAATTTTTTTTCTTCGATTTTAAGCAAAAAAAAATCAATTCAAAGGTACATAAACGATTAAATAAAAAAGCTAGAAAAAAAGAAACAGTCTCAAATACAAGTTAAACACAGTTTTGATTAAACTATTTTTAACTAAATATGTTTATTTTTGCATTCTTTTCTACTCTTTCTGAATGAGATAGAAAAAATTGAAGATTAAACAAGTGAAAAAGCTTAAATAAATTATTAATTATGATTGAAAAACTTTTTACAAAATGAAAAAATCTTTAGTTTTTTCTTGAGACGATAATAAACTATAAAATGAGAATCATTTTAACATGGAAGGGCAGCTCATTAATTCTTTTTAACTAAAAGAAAATTGTTAACTCTAAAACTTTTTAACCCTAAAATTTTTGGGCCATAATTCTTCATCTAGGTTGTCTATGTTATAGACCGACTCTGTATAAATTTTTATAATTATTATATAATTATAATAAAAAAACATCATCTTTCATCTCATTTTTAACGTTCCACATTTGAATATAGTTTCTTTAAGGATTTACATATTAGATATACGTATGAGTGTCTAAAACATATAAGTCGTTCAAACAAATGTTATTAGTTTTTACCATCCTTATTTTTTCAGGTAATTTATTGTGTGAATGAATCAATTATTATTTCATCAACGTTCCGACAAGATTCCTGAGATTTCTCCAATTTAAAAACGAATAGCAAAGACATGTAATATTATAAGCATCGTGGACTTAAACATATATGGTCTTTTTGTCTTCTTCTCTATTCTTTGCACAATCAATGCTCTTAAATCCAAACTCAGTTTTTGGCTCTCACTGAACACTTTTTAAGTTAGCTAATGTCAAAATTTATATCATGTTTGCTTAGTGCATAAAAGAGTTGCACAAATCATGGAGTTCATTTATTAGTTTTATATAATTTTATAGTTATATATAAAGAGAAAAAAAATCAAGATAATGTATTTAGAAGTCTCATGCACGGGCCGAAGGATAGGTGGCCCAGTGGTAGTAACCACTTTATAAATCCTCGGGTACTCGGGTTTGAGTTTTCCCATATGCAAGGAGAAGAAATAAAGAAGATTTTATGATATGAGCATTGGTTATGGATCGAGTTTAGTTGATCCAATTATAGTAAGATTAACAAAAAAAAGAAGTCTCATGCACAATTTTGAATAAAAGAAAGAAATGAAGGTTTTGAATGAAAGAAAGAAATGAGGAATCCTTTTTTCGACTCAGACTCTCTCATTCCAGACATTGCTTTTCTTTCTGTTACTTCAAAAGCAGCTATTTCAACTTCAGTCACTCGAATTTCAATTGGTTAAATATCCATTTCTACCATTTTCTCTACCGTAAAAAATTGCGTTGCAGTATTTGGAGATTTGTGATATGGATCATATTTTGCCGATCATAAAAAAAAAACTCAAAAATCTAATACAGTATCTGTCTATCAATAAAACTAGCAGAAATTCAATATCAAAATTAAACATTACTAACCAAAACTTGTACGATGACATAATTAAATACAACCATATTTTTTTGGTGACTGATTTACAACCATATTGCCATATACTAAAATATTGAAGTGTAAAATGAATTAGGTAAAACATTACAACCTTGAGACACAAGCAATATGAGATTCATTAAGTAGAGATCCCATAAGGCATCTTTTACTAGATCTGTTTCACACTTTTCCCAATTACAAAGCAAGTACATCAATCCATTCTGTCTCAAACTGGATTAAGAAACTATTTGAAACCAAGTAATCTAAGAAACCTTAAACAAACAAGAATCCATCTAAGCATCTTTCTCTTTATACTCTTCACCTTTATTGCTGCAATGGTGGCTAAAGCAACGCATAAGTGCACCAAATAACAACGAATATCAATAGACCAAACGCAACCAAAAAATGTCTTTAGCCATTCCAATATTCCTGAAATCCAAATTACTATATAAAAACTCCATGTTGAAACCAAAAAATCATAGCAAAAGATACTACAAGATTCGCATTGTTATGTCATATAACTTATATGTTACCTGAAAGGTGTACTTTTGCTTTCTTGTCTAGTAGCTTATCATCAACTTCCTGTTCTGTTTGAGTAGACTGTTGTTCATCTGGTATGTCGGTGACTCTATCTGTGTAAGAAAGAGTTAGTCCTGTCTCAAAAATGGTGACTTGATCTCCAAAATTCTTTGGAAGTTCCACTTCACCCACTGTTTCCAGTATTATTCCCTTGTCTACTAGCTCAGAATCAACTTCCTCTTCTGTTTGAGTAAACTGTTCATATGGTACGTCAGTGAGTCTTTCTTTGTAAGAAAGAGTTAGTCCTGTTTCATGTATAGTGACTTGATCTCCAAAATTTACTGAAACTTCCACTTCATCACCTGTTTCCAAAAAGAATTCATCTCCTGTTTCCTGAAAGAAATCTTCATTTGAAAAGTGTCCTTGCCATATGTGTTTTTCATGGTACATAAGTATCTGATCTGCTGCTATGCGACGACAAACAATTCCTTTTGTTCGATTGTTCACTATGATATGTGGAGAGTATTTAGACATCACATTGTTTTGCTCACTCTTGTATGGTGTGGACAATGTAAACCCAACCAGATCAAGATTCAAACTTTCAGGCACAGTAAAAGAGATTGAATGTGTTTTATTCTTGAAGCTAACCCAATTCGGAAGGTCGGATCCCGGAATAAAAATTCTGCCATTAGCACCTACAGTCAATCCCTGTAATAGAAAGGGCATCACATAGTCACAACCAATGAACAAGAATCAAAATCCATTCAACAGGTGAAGATATTGAGTGATATTTGGGGAGGAACAAACCTGCATGATTTGTTCTCGATAAGTCTTTGGTATGCTGTTACACATTTCCATGTGGATGACTCCAACCCGTTTCAGTTTATCCAGCCCCGGCGTTGCGTCAAGGTTGATGCAATTTGTGAGGTACACTGATTCCAACACCGAGCATTCTGATAAGTCTGGAGTGTTTTTTAGCTTGATACAATTTGTCGCACCAAAAGATGTCAACGTTTTGGGTAAACTAAACATGGATAGAAGTTCTGAGCAACCATCCAACTTGAGGACCTGTAGACTTAAAAGACCTGCAAAATCCGTTTGTAAATCACGAAAGTTGTTGCCTCGTAGATCAAGCTTCTGGAGACAAGACAAACTCCCAAGGTTTTCAGCAACCAATTCATCAGTCAGATTGCAGTATCCTAAACTTAAAGTTTTCAGGCAGCTTAAACCACTTAATGAGAGCGAGATAGGTAGAGCAGCTTGAGGGCTTTCATCAGAATGAGCATAGTCTCTGGTATTCCATAAGTTCTTGCAGCCATCAAAAGATAATTCTTCTAGGTTCTTCAGTTGATTAATCGAAGAGGGAACTTGTGTTAGGCCAGTATAATCGACTTTAAAAGTTTCCAAGGATTTCATTTCACCAATAGCAATATCCAATCTCTCAAGTTGCGAGCATCCTGAGAGAATGAGAGTTTCCAGCGACTTCAGCTTATAAAGTTCCAAAGGGAGGTCCCTAAGCTCAGTGCAGTCTTTTAGATTTAACAGTACCAGCTTATGTTCAAGAGTCCCTATTGAGATGTGAACCCGTACCAAACTTGTACAGCCAATTAATAGCAACTTCTCAAGATTTGGGAGATATGAAAAGTCTGGAGTGTCTGTGAGCTGGACAGAATGACTGAGGTCGAGATACTTTAACTTTTTCAGGAACGGTGGCTGTTACAAAAATAATCACACAAAAGAAGTGATAAACTGTGACAATATAGAATAAATGTTCAAGCTTAAAAGAACCTAAAAGGGGATTATTACAATACCTTTACCTCTCCATCATCCCAAAGTTTTTTAAGGTTGCTGTATTGCATGTCCATGACAGCTAAGTATTCTAAATGTAAGTTTGTTGGGAGGGAGGCTAGAGGAAACTCAAACCAGCAAAACCACCGTAAACATTTCGGAAAATGTTCATAGTTTCCATTGAGTGATACATGCCTGAGCTGTAACAGTCGCAACTTTCCTAGATTTGAAAATGCTTCAACCTCCAAATTCTTAACAGCCGTAACTTCAGCGTTCAGGCTGATTCCTTCAATATCACCAGTTTCCTGACATTGAACAAGCAAGTTTATCAGTGAAATGTCTTTATAACAATTTTTGGTGAGAAAAAATAAAGTATGATAGGCCTTTTGTTCCTTACTGATTTCTTTTTCATTACATCGATAACATCATCAGATTCCCACAACCTACTCCAATTTTCACATTTCTTCGGCGGATTTTCTCGGATAATTTGTCTCCCCATGTCTCGTAATAAGTCATGCATCAACAGTCTGTTATCACACACTGTAATGAGACACCTATCTGTCAGCTCAGTGAGTCCTAACTGAGGGTAGAATTTGCAGCCATCCAATATGCAACTTACGTAGTCTTTATCCATCCCAATGAAGAAGCAAGAAATATCCAAAAATATATCTTTCTCTTCTTGGCTGAGCAAATCGAAACTGATCTGAAGTTTTGTTTTAATGTCCGCATGCGATCTTTGTTTCAACAGTTCTAGTGTGTCTTTCCATAGAGTTTTTTTTCTGTTATAGAGTAAAGAACCCAAGACTTCCATAGCCAAGGGTAGTCCTCCACAGTGATCAACCAGCTCTTCTGAGAGCTGTAGAAATCCTTCAAGAGGTTCTTTTGTTCTAAAGGCATGGAGACTTAAAAGCTCAAGAGATTCATCATAGTTAAGTTCCTCCGGCGAATATATATTTTCATTTTCAACTTCAAGCTGCTCTAACAAATGCCTGTTCCTGCTTGTAACGATTATCCTGCTTCCTGGCCCAAAGCAACTTAAATCTATTGCGATTGAGTTATACTCCGTCAACTCGTTAACATCATCAATGACAACAAGTACTCTTTTATTGCGGAATCTGTTTTTCACCTGGTGATCCTTGTTCTTGAAATTAATATCATCCGTCTCTAAGATATCGGAAAGAAGTTTTTGTTGAAGATGAACCTTCCCTTCTGGTTTCTTGGAGTTTTCTGCAAAGTTGTCGAGGAAACACGTTCCTTCAAAACGATGTGAGAACTCATTATATGCAGCCTTGGCTAGAGTTGTTTTACCGATCCCACCCATTCCCCAGATTCCAATAATGAGGGCATCATCCAAATCAAAACGCATTAGCTCATTAATACGACGTGCTCTTGGTCTAATACCAACAGCATATTTTGGTAAGTTCAAGTATGATCTAGGCAGCCATAAGAGAATCTTTCTAGTCACATCGTCGATGAGAGTTGCATCACAGCTGCAAAATACACATCACTACTATTAAAAATGAAGACAAGAGATCTAGTCACACTAACATCTGTTTTCTTTCAAATGGACTGACCTGTAATTATCGCTGCAAAACCCACTAATCTTGGATATTTGATTCAAAGCATTCTTCCAATCCTTCAGCTGGTTCTCTGTTTCACGGCTTCTGTGTTTATCAAGGGACTCACCATATGATCCTTTTAGATAACGTACGTCGGACGGGTTAACGTTGTAGAATATTGGGATTACCATATGTCCAGTGTCACCTTCGCAGCGTCGCATAATGTGCGAAAGCTCATGGAGGCACCAAGACGATGTGGCATAGTTCAAAGACAAAATCACAAGGAGAATTTTGGAGTTGTCAACGGCTTTTAACAGTCCCGTAGAAAGGTCTTCTCCTTGTTCTAGTCCTACATTGTCTATGAATGTGCAAATCCCAGATCTTACAAGACTTACATTGAGATGACTTACAAAAGTCATCCGCACATCTACTCCACGGAAACTTAAAAACACATCGTAGTTCCATCGCTCCCGATTATTCCTCCTCACTTCAGCCATACCTGAGTATAAATTCTACATTGAAAGTGTATTCATTTATTGCCTGAAACAAAGAGATAAAAGATGACAAAGAGCAAGACTCATTTTTTCTTACTTGAAAGCACTTTCTTCTTCTTGGCTGATTAATACTAGTAATACATTTCCCTCTTTCTCTCAACAATACTCACCCACAAAACCTTGAAATCCCAGAACCCACCAAAAATAAAGTCTGCAAAGAAGTAACAAATGGATAGATTACAACAAGTTAAGATAAAGGAGAAATTTTTAGCAGATTTTCTTCTCTAGCTAAAGAAAAGTGAATGGAATAGTGATCAAAAGTGAATCTTACACTGTAATTTCAAGAGTGAAGACATGTAAACTCAATCAAAATCGAAAAGGTTTGAACTTTGGTAAGTACGAGTATGAACAAGTAAGAATCCCAAAATTCTAACCACATAAAGCTACAAAGACAGATTCCATAACACATCAATGGCACACAGCTAATTCAGGACAACAACCCAATAATCCTATTCAAAAAAATTCGAATATCAAGACAATGAATCAAGCAGAAGAATTACCTGCAACACAAATGCCTTTAGAGAGCAAATCTCAAAGCTACGAGACTCTATCTCCGTCGAAAAATCGCTGAATCGAGCAGTCCTTAAGAAAAACAGTTGAATTAGAGGTCAAACAAGTAGAAATCCGGTTGGATTCTCTTCAAATCATACGATCAATCAACGTTGACCAGTTAGCAAGCAGAGACTCAATTTGGTCATAATTCCAAATGGTTTAAAGTCCTCATTTCGGTCTTTGAATATAAATGATAATGACACGTAATTATTATATTTAAAATGGTTTTCTATATTCAAAAATAATGATCTTTTGCAAATTTACTTTACATTAATTCTGCAATTTTAAATTAAAACTCTCATGATGAACCCAAATTTTAGTTTTTTTTGAAAATATAATATCTATAACCGTATTTTTTAATGAAAATATGTATAGAAGTTATATTGCGTAGTATTATTAATTTGAATTTTTTTATATATAACTTAAATATATATAAAAGTTACATAATTAAAATTTTAGAAAAGTACTATAAATTTTAAACTATATTTTTAAGCAAAAAGTTACAATAAAATATAGAGAAACTCTACTATTATATATACAAGTTTTTGAAAAAATAAAAAATTTGACATAAGTTTTCAAAAAATTAGATTTTGTGTAATTTTAATATAACCAAAGTAATAATTGTTCAAGTATTTAATTATCAATATATATATACTACTTATTACATACGTTAAATAACTGTATAAATATGTTGGATATTCGTATTTTTTCTATGCACCATGAAATATATGTTATTATCAGGTCAACATTTTATTTATCTATGTACATATCCTTGTGCACCTCTAACATATTTATTATATATAATACACAATTATATACATTGATATTGTGGAGTTTATTACAACTTGACATATATTTGATATGTTGGATATTCATGTTATTTTCTCTTTGTACCGTGAAACATATGTTGTCACCGAGTAAACAATATTGTTATTTGCTCAACTTATATCTTATCAAAATTTCAAATATATTACTCATCTAACGTATTTAATACATGTGTAATATAACTTATATCTTATCGATGTACAAAAAATAATATTGGTTCAACTTGTTAAATATTTATATATTAAGAGAAAAAATGGTCAAGTTTGGCAAAAAATGTCATATTTCTGTTTTGAAAACATGTCAAATTTTTAAATTTTCAAAAACTTGTGTATATTCACTAAATTAACCCTAAAATATACAAACTGTAAAAATTAATATTCAGATTATTATCATTATTATTACATGGATCAAATAGTGTGCTGGAAATTAAATTTCAACTATTATTGGAATTTCTAGATTTTGCTATTAGTTTAATGAACTTCATACATTTCCAATATAATATACTGTTATTTGGTTTTATGGTTTCTGTTATCCATAATAAATCCATTGTTATTAGTTTGGTGACTTTAAATTTAATTAAATCCATGTAGTTTTATAATTTCTTAAAATAAAAGGAGTAAAACAAATGTATAATACCTTATCTAACTTTTAAGACCTTTTAATCATAGTCCAGTTTAGTAAATTTTGCTACCATTTTAAATTGTGAATTGAATCAAAAAATATAAATGTGAAAACAAACACATAAAACTTATAATTTTCAAATCTACCAAAAAAATCCCTGCATCTTGTGGTGCATTCTAAGCACATTTTTTTTGGTCAATTCACAAAATTAGCTACTTAGTAAATAAAGAGAGTAAAATGAAGTATTTTCATTAGTTAATCTGGTGGCAGCTAATTAATGGTTTTGGTATTGGTTCGGCCCCTTTCCATTATAAGTGAAAGACTAAAATAAAGTTTTAGGGAATATATTTTTTGCTATAAATCGAGTTTTACAGATCCAGTCGCTGACAAAAATAAATATATATATATATATATATATTTGCATCACAACTTCTGTTTGAAAATGTACTTACAAATGTTGTATATTTGAAAAAATATTATTTGAATGTCACACATATATATATATATAATATTATCTTTTACTTGTAAGTTAAATTATATTGATTTTGCATTTTATATTTTTTTCGATCTAATTTATGTTCATATGTTTGAAATTTAATATTTTTAACTATTATATCAAATTTTAAATTTTCATTTGTTGCAATAAACAACAATATTAATTATTTTCTATTTTTTGTTAGCCACCAAAAATCTGTCAGAAATTTCATACATAAATAATCCATCAGAATTCGATTTGAATATACATTGAAAAGCTATTGCACCAGATGTAGAGTTTACTAATTCAACAAGAAATCTCACCCACACATTATCATTACTATCTTTAGATTTCAATTTCCTTTTAAATAGAAAAGCAAACACGAAATTAAAACACATAGTAAACTAAACACTATTTGTTTCTCAACGTCAACATGGTCACAATGAAATTAAACTGCATGTTTTTTCTTACATTTTTGTTGATGTTTTCAGTAACAAATGCAATTTCAAAACAAGAAATTGACAATATATGCAGAAGGGCAAGATCCCCCAACTGCTACAAAATACTTGGAGGTGATGCACGAGTAGCAAGCGCACCCAATTTAGGCGACGTGCTTATAGTTACGGTAATGTCAAATTCGTTATCATGTTAGTTAGAAATTATGTATGTTACGCAAGTGGTCTTTTGGTTTAGTGGCAAGTGGTAAATTTATTAAAGGCAGACGTATTTGCATGTCTTGAGATCGAGTCCAGCTGCCTGCATTATGCAGGAGTTTGCCTAATGGATCGGCCAATTGTGACCCAATGTTGAAAAAAAAAAAAAAGAAATTATGTATGTTACTTATTGTATAGTCTATAAAATATAAGTAAAACATATATAGGTATATATGTGATACAAGGTAGATATAATTCTATTATAATAATATGCTTCTCTATTTTACTATATATAGTATTAGTGTCCTATACTATATAATTGTAGATATTAAAACAATATTGTTTTAATGTTATTAAATAATAAAATAGTTATTGATTAGAGTGAATGAAATATGATTTGTATTATTTAATAATGTAATTAATTTTTTAATAAAAATGTGAAGTGTAGTAAGTTTACTAAAGGCAGATAGCATTACATACTCAAGGATTGAATCACGGTCAGTTGTGGTCCAATGTGACAAAGAAATTTCTTGTAACAAAAAGAATCTTTTGTTTTTACCAAACCACCTATATATCGGTTTTAAGATGTTTGTCTATACAAGAATAAACTTTTTCTTGCTAATAGATCTACCATACAACACTAGCGGCTCTGACCTAAAGCGGGTGAAGCACCAGGTTTAGGCGCCAAAATAGTATAACAATTAAAAGAGCATCAATTTTTTAGAAATTTATTGCAGTCTAAAAGTTAGTCATTCCATTTGTACTTAAGGTCTTAAGTTCAAGTCTTTAATTTTGAGTATTTAAATGTCTGTTTTATTTTTATGTTTATATAATATATAGACTTGAAATTTGAGTTTTGCTTTAGGTAGAAATTTTATTGGGCAACCCTACATACAATATATCATTCTTATTGATAAGACCTTGTGATCATAGTCTAAGAGTTTAATAAGTTTTGCTGTCATATTAATATATGGACTGAATGAAATAAATGGATGTGTAAAGTAAGCAAAGTAAAACTAAAAAAATTTCACTTCAGGACATGCATGGGAAGCTATGGTCCTAACTAACAAGTGATCCAAGCTCAGATTTGGAAGTTTAAATGTCTTTTTAAAATCAAGCATTTTATGTGGTAGTCAGTATTAGTGTGAAGCCCAATGTAGTCATTGTAGAGTTGTCAATGAGTAGGTGAATCATGTTTTATTTAAATGTTTGCTGGTGCATCAAGTATATGTTTCTTCTAAAATTTTGTCATTGATGAACATTTAGTCAGTCTCTTCAGTTTTCACAAACATGGATTACGTATTATAGAGAAATTCAAAGGAAAAGTTTGGAAATCCAATTTTGTATTCTCTTTTGATAGGGTTTGAAGAGAAGTAATCAATGTTTACCAGGGGACAGTTAAACTTGTAAATTATCAGAGGGAGAAATTAATTTTATACTTTATTTTAGGTGGAAACTAAAAGAGGATAATAGTTTGTGTAATTCTAAAAAAAGTTTGGCTAAAAAAGCTCCGAAAACCATGAATATTTAGTATATAGTAATGAATTTTGGAAAAAAACTCACAAAAAAACCACCAATTTTCTAGCCACGACCGTAGAGCCACGGTGTAATAGCCATGAATTATTACAAATATCCCATATTAAAAAAACAAAGATTTATCAAATAATATATAAAATTTATTAGTCACTCAACTTATTAACAAATAAATTTAAATTAGAAGTTCATAAGTTGCCAAGAAACAGGTGGTCCAGTTGGCGCATCTGATTTAGTTATGCACCCGATGGGTGGATATAGGTGTTACATATTTGTCAGCTCTCGTCTCAGCTGCAGTTGTTCTCTGCCTTTTCTTCGCGAATAACCATGTGGAGTGGAGATAGCCTACAAGAAGAGACTAGGTGTTGAGTTAGAATTTTACCCAATTCTAACTGAAAAACTTAAGATATAAATCTGGATATTGTCAATCCAATAATTACTTGATAACAAAAAAAATTAAAAGTTCATAATTTCTAATATGATACCAGAATAGTCTAGCATACTAAATTTCGAGAAAACATATTAATGACCACCATCACAAACACAAACTCCTGAACCAAATAAAGACACAATGAAACGACAACAAAGAAAGATTCAAAAATCTTTGATATAATGCAACTTATATAATTTTATTTTCTATATTAGATAGCCGATTAAGCAGAAAAACAATCATTATTAGCCACAAAAACAGTACGATGAAACAATATTGAATACATTATCATACTCTAGACAAGACAAAATATAATTTCCTAATCTTTAGCTCACTTTAGCTTTTAAGAACAAATGTATTTCCATCATCTTTTTTTTGTCAACATGAATATTAATATGGGTCATAAAAGGCCAGTCTATTAGCCAAATTTCTACATAAATTTTATAAACAGTGGAATTCAATCCCTGATTGTATATTTGCATTTGTCTTTAGTAGATTTATCATCCACTAGTAGACTAAAAGCTACTTGCCCATCATTATCTATATATGGAGGAACTATTTACATGATTATTTATGAAATGATGGAGTCGGAAGAGACAAAACATGCCTAAACTTAGGGTCTCAGTTTTATTATAAGGTTTTAATATGTTTCAATTTGTAATGATGTCAAACATTAGGGTCCCAAATTGAATAAGTGTAGAAATGTGGGGCCTTTTTGAGTATTTTATTCTCTAATAAATTATACGGTCGCGCATGATATCATATTTTATTATTATTTTTCTTAAAAATAAAAATAAAAATAAAAATTTTCACATTGTGATAAGATGAAAAAATGATATAGAATTGTACAAGTGCGTTACTTTTTTAAACCAAAAGTAGAATAAATATGAAATTAAGGTATTATTTATAAAACATGGTGGTTGATCCTAAGTAGAAATTTTCTGTATGGCTACGAAAAAATCATGAAATTTTTCGTATATTACAAAAGTATTTCAACAAAAAAAAATTACAAAAAGAGACTGAAAAACTACATAAAAATGTCTAAATAGTCATGAAAATAGTAAGTCAAAAAAAATAGTCATGAAAATAGTAGTCAGATTCTGTAAGCACAGAAATTAGCCACGAAAAATTTAGTTACGATCTTGTAGTCACAATCCTATTATGTTCTAAAACAAAAAATCTTTGATAAATATTTGTATATAGTGATAAGATGAAAAAAATTGTAATAGAATTACATGAGTGCATTACTTTTTTTCTTTAATCAAATATAAAATAAATATGTAATATATATGGGCATTTTAACCAAACTAGAACGAACCAAACAGAATCAACCGAATTTAAACCGATCCGAATCAAACAAGAATATATACATAAACCATTTGGTTAGGATTCTCAATCCGAATAGTTTGGTTTAGTTTGATTTGAAACCAAACCAAAATGAATAAACCAATATTTCTATTTTATTTATTCATTAATGATATTATTTAATGTTTTAAAATTATTAACCTTTATTAACACATTGATTATTTTGTCTCTAACTCTTGATTATACGACATTATCATTTCCTTTTTGAAAATTAAGAAATCTATACATTCCATACCACACCACGTTTTTCTCTTATGATATTATTGTAACTTTAATATTTTTTTAAGTAAATTAATAACAGATTTAGTCATTATTCAACTTATTTTTATTTAAGCACACTAAAATCAAATCAAACCGATTCAAACTGAATACAAACTGATCCGAACAAAAATTAAACCATAATAGGTTCGGTTAAATTTGGTTTGAGCTTTTATGTAACCAAATTAACTAAACCGAACCGAAGCGAAACCATACATTAAATTAAACCAAAATGCCACTCCTAATTAAGGTACTATTTATCAAAATTAGTGGTGCTAATTAAACTTTAAAAAGTAATTAGTTTGTGGCCTGAAATGAAACGTGTGACCCACTAATTACAATAAGATAAACAATCTTTAATTTGAAAATTGTCAAGGATAAGTCAGTTTAATAAAAATGTGTACGTACTTGACTTCGTGAGTCATTATAAAGATTGATTATCGATTATAAATTTATATATGTTTGTGGGCTGAATCGATTCCATTGCTAAACATTTAAATAAATTGTAATATTTTATTCTAATTTTTGTTGCTATCATAGTCATGCTCGTCGCATCACCTTAATTAACAAGGTAAGTTTTTTTCTGTTTATATCTCGTGTAGATCGTATTCATTTTTAGGAAATTTGGTTAATCAGCGTCTAAATAGGTTTAATATGCCGAGTTGCTCTCAGTCTGGTGGTTAGGATGATCCAGCTAATGACTTGGCACCCGAATTCGATTCATACCTGTTGCATTATGGTAGCTTAAAAAAAGGAATTTTAAGGGTGTGATTTAGGCTATGTATCGGGCCTTGTCGATCCAATGTTGACAAAAAAAAATAGGTTTAATATAAAGAATATTTAAATTATTATAGTTTATAAATTTGTGAAAACCACGTGTTCTAAATCTTCCAGAGGCATGTAATTCCTAAACATTTGAATCATAAAGCTGATAATTTGCCCGACAAGTTAGAGAGTCAGCTTTTGATCACTGTTGTCATATGAACTTTTATTGAAGCCGTTATATAACAATATGCCGGTGACAAAAAAAAATTCACGCAAAAATAATATATGTAGATTTAACTATTTAATCATAAATATTTTCAGGAAAAAAATAATGTTAAGAGCATATTAATTTTTTGGTGAATTTTAGGATTTTTTGGTAGATTTTAGGATTATTTATTTAGGTATAATTTAAATTTATATTTTTCTCACCACTTGTTTAGTAATTTTAAGTTGATAGAGAACATTAAACTAACACTTATATTCTCATAAACCATTTAACTCTTTTGTTATTGACTTATGTACTTCTCACCACTTTTTTAGTAACTTAAAGTTGATAGAAAATGTTGAACTAGCACTTATACTCTCACAAATCATCTAACTCTCTTGTTATTGACCCATGTGCTTCTTACCACTTATTTAGTAAACTTAACTTGATAGAGAACGTTCAAGAAGTACTTATACAATTACAAATCGTTTAACTCTCTTGTTATTGACTCACGTGCTTTCCAACATTTGTTTAGTAACCTTAAGTTGATAAAGAATGGTGAACTAGCATATATATTCTCACAAACTGTCTAACTCTCTTGTTGCTGACTCATGTGTTTCTCACCATTTGTTAAGTAACTTAACTTGATAGAGAACACTCAATAAGCACTTACTACTCTCACAAACCGTCTAACTCTCTTGTTATTGACTCATGTGCTTCTTACCACTTGTTTAGTAACCTTAAATTGATAGAGAACATTGAACTAGCACTTATACACTCACAAACTGTCTTATTCTCTTGTTATTGACTAATGTTCTTCTCAACACTTGTTTAGTAACTTTAAGTTGATAGAGAACGTTGAATTAGTACTTATACTCTCACAAACCGTTTGACTGTCTTGTTATTGATTCAATTGGTTAAGTTGATAGAAAACGTTAAACTACCACTTATACTCTCACAAACCGTTTAACTTTCTTGTTCTTGACACATGTACTTCTCACCACTTATTTAGTAAACTTAATTTGATAGAAAATATTTAAGTAGCATTTACTACTCTAACAAACCGTCTACTGCTCTTGTAAAACATGAATTCATATATGCAACAACAAATTTGTAACAGATTGTTGATGCATTTGTAACAACATTTTACGTTGTACAGAATATATTCCAACTAAAAGTTACTAGATTTCTAGAATAATGGAGCTGATCAAGTGACGGCTGAAGCATTCGTGTCTGATTGGTATCTTCAACAGTGTAGTTTGGCAGTCTTACCTACGACAGTTTTGTCCAGCAACAATAGCCTTAATAATTTTGTCTTAATAATTGCTATTTTGTTATATAATCTGGTGTTTTGAAACAAAATAATTATACTATAAATATAATATATTTTAAACTTCATCAGTCCCATATATATTCGAGACAATATATTAGAAATGTTTTTAAAGATTTTATAGTATTTGATTTGTTTTTTATTCAATACAATAGAAAATTCCTTTCTTTTTCTTTTATTAAAGAAGAGAAAATTGCTTTAGATATAGAGCAATTTAAGTATAATTTCTTTATGAAAAAAAATGTATGAAAATATATTATAATTTGTCTGTACATAATTAATATTTAGTACTTCCTATGCTCATTTTATAAGATGTTTTAGTTGCAACCACCCATACTAAGAAATTATATTATATATATTTAAAATGTATAATATAATATATATACGTATATAACACTTAACTAAAATTAAATAAACTAAGCCAATAATAATTATTAAAAATTTGAAATTTTATAAAATATAAAATAAATTTTAATTCTGCATAACTTTACAAAATCAAATCAAATAAGACAAAATAACTTTAAAAACATCTTATAAAAGAACAGTATTTTTTTAAGAAAAATTTACAAATGAAATTACGAAATGAAAAGGTACAGCTTACATTATCTTTGTATGACCAAGAAAAGCTTTAAAAATAGAAAAATATAAAAAGTTTTACATAATAAGAGATAAATAAAAAATTTAAAGGAGGTCGCATAAATTAAGGACATCAGGCAGATAAGTCCACTATCAACATATAATAATATAATGTCAAATTCGGTGTTTGTATTTTGTAAATATATCTTTTGTCATATTTAATGTTTAATATTTTTATTGGTATGACATCATGATAAGCAATGTATAACTATGTATAATATTTATAAATTTTAAGCCAAACTTTATTAAAACAGAGCCAGCAAAACTGAAAATGAGAGTAAACTTCCAACGGTGGGAAGATTATGTGAATAATAATATATTTAACAAAAAAGATAGGAGTTTTGTTTGATACATTTTTTTTCTTTTGTCAACCTTACTATAGTTGGATCGACAAGGCCTGATCCATAGCCAAAACCCAAACTCTAAAACTTCTTTTTTTTCTTTCTCCTTGCAGCTAAGAAGACTCGAACCCGGGTGCATGAGGATTTGTAAAGTGGCCACTACCACTAAACCACCTGTCCTTGACTGTTTGATACATTTAAAATGAATTTATTTTACCACTAATCAAAAATGAATTTTATTTCTCTTATGACATTTGTCGGCTCAGTGAAAATTTACACCTAAATTCCTAATTTCAAACAGTTAAAGTTAGTGCTATGTTTCTCAAAAGCAAAAGTTATGGCCATTACAATTTTAATTTCATGTTATAAAGTAATAATTAGTAAACTATTATAGATTTTTTATTACAATACTTTCACGGTGAGGGGAAAGTAATTTTAGTGGCTATGCAGATCTTGCAACCGGAATTTGAGAAGGTAGTAATATATTATCCCAAATTCGAATGTTTTTGGAAACTATGACACATTTCGTGATATGGCTCTTACGAACTTTGATATTAGTTAGATCTTATGACTCATTGAATCGTTAACTTGTGAGTCTGTTGTACCAGCTCAAAAAAAGAAAAAAATTAACAGGTCTAAAGTTTTTTGTATTCATGATGGTTCCGTCGAACCGGATTAACCGAATTATAAAAGAAAAATAATTTAGTCAAATCGATTGTAAAATGTTACATCTATATCTTGTTCTATAGAAATTTCGATTCCAGAAAATTATATAGCTAGCCTAAATTTTTGAAATTTGTGAGGAATTTGAATTTTTTGTTGATGTTTGTCGATCTATTTATTGACAAAATTTCATGTGTAAGATAATGCGAAATATAATTTCCTTTTCAATAGTCACCCTTGTAAATTAAGTAAGACTTAATACATATATATATATATATAGCTATTATTTAATTTCTATCATAGTCATCCATATATATAATTATTATGTTCGACCAAAAAAACAATATAATTATGATGTCAAACATTAAATTATTATTAATGGTACGTGAATCGGCTATATAATGGGAGAATATTAGAAAAATTCAAAGTAATCTTACTTATTTTATTATTGGAGATAAGAAACTTGATTATATATAAATACAAGTTATTGAGTTGTATAAGACTTGTTCAACTTCAACTTCAATTTTTCATTAGTATTGTTTTAAGAAAAAATCGACATATATATATATATATATATACAATCTTTCTTCTCTCTTTTTCTCTATCTCTCTCTCTACCATGGCTAGGGTTTTTCCTCAAGCAGCTATATCTTCACCGTACATGAGTACGGAGAGAGAGATTTTTACGGTTTGGATGAAATCTTTAATTTATCAAACCAATGGTTTAACGGTTTATAATTCCAATGGTGAGATTACGTACCGGGTTGAGAATTATGATAAGTCTAGTAATGAAGTTCATATTATGGATCTGCATGGCAACATTCTCTTCACTATTCGTAAAAAGGTATTATTCAATTCCAAGTTGATTTGATTATATATTTTTTTTTATTTTTCTGGCATATTTTCGGTTTCCAACGGATTTCCGACAAATTATAATTCGAAAATGACATGTTTTAAATTGAGAAATTCCGTTGGAAATCCGTCATGAAGCTTTTATTGATGGATTTCTGATAGTTTTTTTGTGTCGGAATGACAAATTTTTGGGGATTGGATTGATTAGTTGGCAGCTAAAAAATGTTTCAAACTCATAAAATGAATCATTTTGAAAGAAAATGATTAATTTGAAATTCATTAATTTGTCTTAATAATTTTCTAGCATATTTCCGGTTTTTAATGGATTCCCAACAAATTATAATTCGAAAATGACATGTTCTAAATTTACATATTCTGTTGGAAATCCATCATGAAGCTTTTCTTGATGGATTTGCGATAGTTTTTTGTGTCGGAAGGTTAGATTGATTAGTTGGCCACTAAAAAAGTTTCAAACTCATAAAATGAATCATTTCGAAAGAAAATGATTAATTTCAAATTCGTAAATTATTCTTATAAACTTAGTTGATATTTCTCTAGCTCAAAATGAAAATAAATATCAGAAATATATAAACCTAATAAGCAATCATATTATAACTATAAATAAATAAATTTACAAACTATGATTCAAAATTCCGCCATGGAATTGGACGTTTTTATTTTAATGGTGACAAATGTAACAAATTGCAAAGAAAAAGTAGAACAAAACCATTTTTTTATAGTTTCCAACAAATCCACATGTTTTAAATAAATAAAAATATTTGCAGAAATGTTGGATGTTTGGGAGTTGGTATGTATATAGAGAATGTGGGAGCTTTTCAAGCAAAGAAGAAGTGAAACCTTTTGTTAGAATCAAAAGGTCTTCAATTAGAGATGGAGATTGGGAAGTTCGTGATGAGACCAATGAAGTCTTTTGGATTTTAAGATTTGACCCCAAATTTGCTTTTCAATTGCTAGACATCCATGGCAATATCATTGCAAAGGTAAATCAATATCTACAACAAAAATTTACAAGTGAACTTTAGGTTAGTACTACGTGGTAAATCTATTAAAAGCAGACACACTTGTACATTTAGAAATCGAGTCCTATCGTCTACAGTATGTAGGAACATGACTAATAGATCGGTTATTTGTGGGCCAATATTGACAAAAAATATAGAGTTAGTTAAAATAATACAATATGTTATATATGTTTTGTCTGGTGGCAGGTGGTAAATCCACTAAAAATAAGTATATTTGTATATCCATGGATCGGATTTTACTGGTTATATTTTGTAGAAATTTGGTTAATAGGTCGGTTATTTGTGGACAAAAGTATAGAGTTAGTTAAAATAACAAATGTTATATATGTTTTGTAGGTAAAGCCAAAACAATCATCAAATGGGATTAATTTGGGAGAAGATGTATTAACACTGGAAGTGAAGCCACGTGTCGATCATTCACTCGTTGTGACACTTGTTACTGTATATGGATTAATTAAAGGAATAGTCTAATTTTTGTTTATTTTTTTAGAGAAAAAAGTATACACAAAATAGTGATTTTTCAACCTTGTTTGTGGAAGATGTAAATAGCCTTTTTTCTTCTTTTCGCGAGCCTTAAATTTTGGTTGTTTTTTTCCATAGCTTGTCCAATTTTTGCCATTCTATATATATGTTAATATTTTCCTAAATTGTTATTGAAGGAAAAAACGAATAATTACTGATTAAAAGTTTAATATACAAGAATTAAGTAACTTCTAACGGTTGTATCCATTAAAAAATATATGGATAAGATCTAATTTTTGGGATTTTAACAAAAAAAAAGAAGAAATTGTATGTTTTAGGTAGTTCGGAAAAATAAATTTTAAATCTCGACAACAATTTTAAAAATTTGAAGAAAAACATTTTTTTGTTGTTCAAAACCCAATTATTGATAATGTTACTGTCTTAACTTAACAAAAAGTAGTCAAAATATTCTTTGTCAATAGTTTTTTTGTTAATATTAGATCACAACTTGCTAACCCATTAGCCAAATTCCAGTATAATGCAAGTGGGAGGATTCGGTCCCGAAATGTGCAAGTGCATCTGCCTTTAATAGACATACTACCTGCCACTAAACTAAAAGTTCTAAATTTCTAACAATACTATATGGGACAAACACAATTACTTTAAATCAAATTTAGATGAGGAAAATAAAAGTAGTACTTAACTATTTCACCAAACACTTCATCAAATTGCTCAAAGCCTATCTTTATTTCTTTATCTTAATAAATTACATATTTATATGACACTACAAGCTATATTGATAAATTAACATATATTTTAGTGGACAAAAAGAATATTCTTGAACCCAAATTGAAAGTCATTCTATAACATGTCCAAGGGACAAAAAATCCAATTCCTTAATTGCAACACAAGCCATCTTTTATTCCCATTTTTTAAAAATATAAAAACCACATGTTTATTTTCATTACTTGCATTCATATCTCTTCTTCTAGTGAATCATTTCCATCAATCAAAAATGAAGCTAAGTGATTCAAGAGGTGAAGAAGAGAAACACAAATCACGACCAAGACATTTCCATCATGAACTTAAGAACATGATGTCTTCATTAAACCACATGGGAGGAGACAAAGCAGGACCAAGCCAATACGATGAAGATGAAGAAGGAGTTAGAGTCATAACACTTTCTGGATCCAACTTAGGAGCTACAATGAAGACTGAACTTGATGATAATCATGGAAACAATCACAAAAATGGCGATGAAGAACTTGATTTCTTAAGCACTTATGTTAATAGCAATTTCCAAGCTGTGAACAATTCAATTATGATTGGAGCTAATTATGAAACTCATGATCCTGGAGTTCATCTTGACATTGCAGGAGATATGGAGAAACAACCTTCAATGAAGATACCTTCAAAGAGTTCAAAGTCAAAGAAAGGTAAAAGTTCTACACGAAGTGAACATACAACTTGAATTGTATGGACATAAGTTGTGTTTGGCTTCTGTGTTAAGTTATGGTTTATGTTATGTCTTGGCTTCTCTAAATAAGTGCATGCCAAAGCACTTTACTTTCTCTTTGAGGTTGTTGTTTAAGCTTGCGTCACGTTATGTTTGATATATAGTCATATTCTTAATTATAAATAAATGTGTGATTTTTGCCACATTTAGAAAGCTTTCCTAGATAAAGGAAGGAGTAGAAATATCCAATTTTTATCATATAATAATCAACAAATATATCCGTCAAAAATTCGTCTACAACCGGTTTTGAGTGAAGAAACTGACTTCTTTTTTATATATGTTTCGCTGTAAATTTTACGTTTTCCAACTCATAGATGAACCTACCAGAAATTATATTAGATAGTAAAAAAAAGTTAGTAAGATTTTGACTTTTTTTGTTGAATTCAACAAATATATCCGTCGGAAATTCGCCTAAAACCCGTTTTTAGTAAGGAAACTGAAATTTTTTTGGTACGTTTTGGCTGTAAGTTTTATGGTTTCTGACAAATTTCTGATAAATAAATCCGTCAAAGTTACATTAGAGAGTAGAGGTTTTTTTACAGAAAAACTTAAAAAAATATTTCAATTTTTTTAGCCAAAACCAATTCGACTCTAAAGAATATTGTTTGGAGTTTTAGAAAGACTGAGTTATGGATAAGGTATTTCAATACATAGAAAGAAAAAATATACTAAGACCCACTCAAAAAAACTCATAGTTTTGTTTTAAATTTGTATGAGTTAAAACTCTATAGGTTTTTTTTGTTATTATTGGATCGATAAGATCCGATTAATAGCCTAAAACTCATCCTTAAAATATCCTTTTTAAGTTACATAATGCAGCGGATAAGAATCGAAATCTGGTACCAAGTCATTAGATAAATATCCTAACTACCAAACTGAGAGCAACTCGGCAAATTCTACAGGCTCTTAAAACACAATGTAATTACATCTGCAGTTTTTTTCCCAAAATATTAGAAAAAGAAATATATAATTGTACATCAACAAAACACATACCTATATATAAATTGAATAAGAGAGAAATGTAATAATATATCTTCCTTTCTTTTTCTTTTTGTTTTTTTAAATTTTCTGATAACCGGTTCTGAATTACTGGTTTAACTCCTCTTGGCATTTCTAAGATTACGTACTGTCATAACAAGCTGTTGTCTCTCACCTTCAACTTCAGCAAATCTTAAACTTATCTCTGAATATCTCTCTTGCATCTCCTTCAACTCTTTCTCCATCTCTCCATTACATTCTCTCAATGACTCAATTTCTGCAACCAGAACTCTTATATCTTCCTTTTCTTGTCTCTTTTTATCCTCATTGTCCCTCATCTGTTTCATCATCTGTAGAATAAACAAACAAACATTGAGTTTTCTAATCCTTAAATTTTAAAGGTTTTTGCTTCATTTGTGTTAACCTCTTGGTTATTCTGATCGAATTGGTCAAGTTTAGTTTCGAGTTCCTCGATTCTGTTCTTCAGATTCTTTTCCTTATCAATGAATGTATTTGATGAAGCTTCAAGTGCAGTTTCCTTCAGTTTGATCTGTCCCTGGATCACAAACAAAACAAAAACGTTCAGAAGCTTATCATCGACTCGAAGATGAATCGATTCTAAAACGAATACTGAATGTTTAGATGCATATATACCTCAAGATGTTTAATCTTATCTTTCATTACTGCAACTTCTTTAGATCCTATTGGACTTACTTTGTTGTTGTTGTTGTTTCTTTGCACAGTTTTGGTTAAGTTGTTAATTGCAGTTCTGCTTTCTTTTAGCTTCTTTTCTAGATTTATGACTGCTTCTTCTTTCTTCTTCAACTCACCTTTTAGTGTTGCAACTTGCTTCTTGTGTGTCTCCATCTCTAAATCATTCTCTGATAAAGAATGCTTCATATCATCGCATTGGGATCTTACGGTATCTAGCTTCGATTGTAAGAGTGAAATTTCTGTTTCTTTTTCATCCTTGACCAGCTTCATTGCTTGCAACTCCTCTGTTAGAGACTCTGAATCTTTCCTCAATAATGCAATCATGCTCTCTAGCTCCTTTCTCTTTGTGTTCTCTCTCTCTGCTGAAGCCTCAGCTTCCATAAGTGATTGTCTCATCTCATCCAACTCTACTCTTAGATTCTCTGCCTGTAAGATCAGAATAGCTTTGTCCTTTTTCAGATTCTCAATCTCATCCTTCAGGATTGTGATCTCTTGAGTTAAATTTGCAGTAACATCTTCTTCATGTCTCTTCTGATTCTCTATATCATTAGGTTTCTCATCAAGATTAACCAACATACCCTCCATCTGACTTGTTTTGAGACTCAGCTTTTCAGAAATCTCTTTAAGCTTTGCATTGTACTCAGCTTCGTTTGCTCGAAGCTCATCATTAGCATTCTTAAGCATTTCTTCAAGTTGACGTTTCTGCATTCGTAATTCATTAGCTTCTGTCATCGCTTTCATAGCCATTTTCTCATTTGATGTAAACATTGAATCCATCTGCTCAGAGAGTCTCTTGAATTCATCCTGAAGTTTTCCAGCTACACTAGCATTTTTCCTCCTTGTCTTCCTTAAGGCTTCTTCTGCTTTGATAGCTCTTTGCTCTTGTTCCACTTTACCTCGCGTGACAGCATCAATGTCTGCCTCAAACACTTGAGTCTGTTTCTCTAACTCTTCTTCCAAAGTCTCGATTTGTGTTTCGAGTTCTTTAATCCGGCACAAGGACTCAGAAAACTCTTCAGACTGCTTCTTCAGCTCAGATTCAAGGCTCTCGACTTGATTCTCAAGCTCGGTAACATCAACAAGAGAAGATGAACATTCGTATTGCAACTTCAACTGTTCTTGCAGTTGGCTCTGCTCTAGCTTGTATGAAATATCATGATTTTCCTGTTTAAGTATCTCATAATCTAGAGCAAGCTGTTCCATCTGTATCTCAAGCTCATCTTTATCACGTTTATAGATCTCAATCTCATTACATAGGTCTGTTATCTTCTGCTCAAAGACATTTGTATCTTTTGCATCTACATGTCCCTTCACGAGTTCATCAAGTGCTCTTTGATCCTCATCTTCATCTATCTCGCTTCTACAAGACTTTCTCCTTGACTCTTCAATGTTATCAGTCGTGGAAAGATTAGCCTCTTCCTTATGCCTTTCCTCAAGCATTTCTTCAAGATCTTGAACAGCAAGAATCAACTCGGAGTTCGATTCCTGCGTCTTCTGTAGCTGTAACCGGAGATTAAAATTCCGATCCTTCTCGTAATCAAGTTCTTCTCTTGTTTCTTCCAAAAGAGCCCATGGATCTCTTCCTTCAAACTGCATCCTGTTCTTCATTTTAGTCTCTCCTTTCTGCTTCTCAGATATATTATGTCTCTCCTTCAATGAATCTCTCTCCTGCTTCAAGCTATTCACTTCTCTAAGGAGATCTTGACTTCTTTTAGTCTCTTTAACAATTTGTTTCCGCAGACTTTGCAGCTCGAGTTCCGAAAGATCTGCTTGTCTTGTCAAACCAGCAAGCTCATTCTTAAGCTTCTCTATCTCATCCTCATCCGAAGAGCTTCTCGCAATGTCTCTAGCCATAGTCTCATTCGAACTATTAGTTGAACCATCAGTACTACTGATTCCATGATCAGAACTTCCAAACCACTCGGATTCCGACATACGAGGCTCTTCAAACAAATTCTTAGCTGAATGAAGATGCTTATTAAGATGACTCAAAGGCTTAGCAACTTCTTCAGGAGTATTTGGCTCAACTACACTTCCAGAACTTGACATTGTACTATCCGATTCAATCGATGCTCTTCTTCTCAGTTCCGCAAACCGAGCAGCTTTACCAAATGTCCCTTCCTAAACAAACAAAGACAATGTAACTCAGACACAATCTAAACTCTTTAGCTTACACCAAACAAAAGATAGATCAATCACATCACCTCATACGAATCGCTTTTACGAGTTTGATCTGCATCACCAATGCTTAAATGTGACTTCAAATCTTGACTCTGTGACATTTTCTCCACATTCTCACATTCATCTACATCTCTACAATAACTCAAAAACCAGTTTCAGTAAAAGTCCAAAACAAAACACTGCAACAACCAATAGATAAGTCCAGTTTCTAACACCTTTGAGTATCATCAAACTCTAATTGTCTTTGTATTGAAACCTGAAAAGTCAAATCAAAACAAAACAAAAGATCATTAATTATGACTTGAAGGTTACAAACTCAACAAGAAAAAAGACAAAAAAAAAAGCTCAGATCTAATTAAAGAGCATTGAAGATACAAATAAAGTCTCTTATGACAAAAGCCATTAATGAGAAGGAGACACTAACATGCAACAAAGCTTTTGAGTTTGAGTTCTGTAATGGAAGAGAAACATTGCAGGTTTTAGTTGCATCAACATAATCAGCAAAATCAATTGAAGATTCTCCAACTAAACTAACTCTTGTAGATCCCTGCAATACAATCACAAACACACATAATAAGCAAACAACAAAAACCAAATCTGTTTCATTAACTCTGTTTTTGTTCTTACCAAAGTTGATACAATGAGATTATAATGTCTCTGATTAACTTTGCCAGTCTTTAAATCTTTGAGAAACTTAACCGTCTCGTAAACCGGAATTTCCCAACGGCATTGTCCATTGTTAACCAAAGCTTTCTCTGATCTCACTGTTGGTTTTCCAATATCTCCGGGAACTAGAGATAGAATTAAGCCCTCTCTATTAAACTGAGACACCTGTGTAAATTAAAAAAAAAAAATATAACAAAAATTGAAGAAAATCTTCAAAAACCTCAACAAAATGATCATTAGTGAATCCAAATTCAAAAACTTTATTGTAAAGATAATTAAATCAAAAAGATCTTGATAAATCCAACTTGGAAATGTGTCATATCAGATACCAAATTGAGATTTTTTTTTATTGTTATTATTTTCCCAGTTTTTTTTTCTGGGAAATTTAAATCTAAGCCATGTAAGTAAGAAAAAATATATATTCTTTAATTTAAAAACATAAAAAAAAATATCAAACAACAAAAAAATGAAAATCTTCAAAATCCTCAAATTAAAATGAGGAAAAATCAAGTCTTTATGTTTTTAAATCTCAATCTCATTTTAATTTTAAATCTAAGCAATGTGAGGAAAAATCAAGTCTTTAAATGAAAAAACATAACAAAAAATAATAATAATAAACAACAAAACAAAAAAAATGAAAATCTTCAAAACCAACAAATCAAAATGATCAAATTCAAAAACTTTATTGTAAATTCAACTTCGAAATGTAGATTTCTTATTTTTTTCCTAATTTTTATTTTCTGGGAAATTTAAATCTAAGCAATGCAAACAAAATCAGTTCTTCAAATCGAGATCGTGGGAAAGTGAGTTTGGCCAAGTGGCTAATATCATTTTTTTCTGCGGTTTTCCGCATCGAAGTTCAACTTAACGTTTAGGTTATGAGTCAGGTTTTATCGAAAAAAAAAAATTCCAGACTGAGATAATCTCCAACATTGGAAAATCTTTGTCTCTATAAGAAAATTTCTAGAAAAAAAAAAGATGAAAAAAATGATCAAAAAATGTTTTATGAGTACCTGAGTCACATGAAACTTCAATCTAAAAACAACTTTAATCCTGTTCTTATCACTTCGCCATCTAGCTGACTTAAACATCTTCGTCTTTGAGTTTTAATCACCGGAAAAAAACAGAGTTATTTAAGTTCGCTTTAACCATTGTATCTTAGTCATTACAACACTCATTTACTCCAATGTAGAGGTAATGAAGAAATGATCAAGCTTGAGATATTTAAAGCTGAGTTTTCGAGCGAGTTGGCTCAGTTGATCAGAGCGAGTTGAACTCAGAAAGAAGGAGAAGAAGAGGAAGAAGAAGACGGGAACGTTAGCTTGAGCGGTGGATTTTATATAAATGGTGACAAAAAAATCGTAAAGATACGAAAACAAAAGTTAAAGGACAATACTTTTTTTTTTTAACTAAATAGTATTTTACTGTTTCATTCAGCTATTTAATTTATATATATATATATATAATTTAGTAGCAACTGATAAATTCATTTAAGGCATACGCACTTGCACATCCAGAGATCAAATTCTAACACTTTTATTAGGTAAGAACTTGGCTAATGGTTCGAACAGTTATGGTCTAATGTTAACAAAAAAAAATTGTGAAATTTTTTAGAGTATAAAATCCATTTGATTTGATGTTAGGGAATCCATAATATATAAATCATTAATTTGAATTAGATATCTTGCTATTATTTGTGATTTAAAGCAATTATTAACTAGGAAATATATATATTTTATTTTTTTAATAGTTAGATTAGTGAGATCTGATCCATAACAAAAAAAATTAGATTTTCCAAATTTTAATTAATATTATATGGGTAAGTAGTCTTTAATCTAGTAGCTAGTGGTAAGTCCACTAAAAGCAAACGCATACATACAACCGGGAATCGAGTCCCACCACTTACGAAATTTATGTAGAAATTTAACTAGGTTCACCATTGTAGCCCAATAATAATGTCAAAAAAAATATTATATGGAATATTGCAACTTTATGAAAATCTATAAAGATGAACATTTAAACATTAAACAAAAATAATAATATACTAGATTTTTTTTTTGTCAATATTAGACCACAAATAGCTTGCCCATTAGCCAATTTCTATATAATGTAGGCGAAAGTACTCGATCCCAAAATATATAAATATATCTTTCTTTAATAAACTTATCACCTGCTATTAGGCTAAAAGCCATTTTCATTCAATTTACATTCATTTCTTATCATTATCATAGATAAAAACAGAGTTCTTTACTAGTAGTATTTATTTTTTGTAATAAAAAAATAAAACATTACAGATAATGATTTTTGTAAGAGCTGTGATTCAGATAACAAATTATAAAATGGTTGCAGTATATATACGTATCAATCATTTTAAAAACTTTATCAAAAAAAATCATTTTAAAATTTTGGTTTGTGGTAGTGCAGAAAAATTTGATCTTTATTTGTTATAGTATTATCACCTGAATAATAATTATATTTTTGTTATAACCTGAATAATAATTCTTAAATAAAATACTTTCTTTCTTGCACTGTAATCCATTAAAATTTTACGAAGCATACAAATTGAAAAAAGAAAAAAAAAAGATATTCATCATAATTTCTGTTCAATAAATAAAAAATTAGACCGACAGATTTGGAAACATGATCTTATTAATATAAAGTTTTTGTTTTGTGTCAGGGAACAGTGATCGATACATAAAATAAATTTACAAATTAACCTCATTAAATTAGTAATAATATTCGACCTTTTATAGATATTATATCAAGAAATGAGTTACAATTTACAAAGCTTGGTCCCGATAAACTAAAGATTAATCTTTATATATAAAAAGTAAACACACTTAATAATCATTATATAAAAAGTATCAAACGGTCTACTTATAAATATATTGGAGAATGAGAAAATGATGTTTTAACCAAAAAATGTATTGCTTAGCCAAATTTATTCTTCTCAACGAATCAATAAATGGCCTTATTCTTTACATCAAAGACTCAAATATGGAAACTTACATACCATTTTGAGTATCCATTAATATATCAGTTTATAACCATTTTAGAATTTTATTTATTTTTTATCTTTTTTTTCAACTTAACTGAATAAGAACGAAATTAAAAACTAGTTTAAGTGACCGGTACATTGTTTACTAGAGAAATATTCCTTGATAAATCTCTAGTTTTCTGAGCTAAATGATCTGCCTTGTAGTTCAATATATGTGGAATCAGGGATATAGAGACCATCACAAACTCGTTTTTGAGTCTGAAGAAATCCTCAAGATACGGCAAAAAGACAGATGATGTTGAAAAATTCTCTATCATTTTTATCTTTCTGTTTTTGCTGCAAAATATTGTAAAGGAGTATTGCTAAAAATAACACAGCTAAAAATGCAATCAATAATAAATTTAATTTTGGTTTGGATTTTATCGCTACAAATTCGATTTTTTTTGGAAATTAAGTTATATATTTGACTAGAAAAATAATATCACGTAAATATATATGATTAAAAAAATGATTATATTTTTTTATCAATAATTGGATCGATAAAATTCGATTTATAATTAAAATCCTTAAACCATGAATAATATCACGTAAAACAAAAGAATAAAGAATAAAAGTGACACTAAATCATATCTTACACTTCATTAAAAATTAAAATTAAATTAGTCATTAATACTATCATGATGTACATAAACCAAATTCAATTTTAACAAAATCTACATTAAAATGTATCACTAGAAACATAACATTATCCATTTCAGTCATATAAATCTCTGTATTTCTTTAAGCTAATATATCATAATGTTTGTTACAAAAACAAATAAAAATAAATAGAAATTTGATCCTGGGACATGCGAAATCCATTGGGACACCAAACACTCTCAAAGTTTGATGTGTTGTACTTGTACAGTCCCCACCTTGTAAAGATTTTTTTGTTATTTTAAATAATAGTTAGTGTGATGTTTTTTATTTTTTGCAGGTATATTTAGGCAATATGTATATTTTGTTACTTTATTATCTAAAAGTGAAAAAAAGAAAAAAAAAACAAACTCACTTTTCTTTATTTTATTCATGTAGGTGCACAGTTTTTGAAAAATAATATAATAGGTATCCTATGTATTATATATATATATATATATCATTATTGTATATTTCTGTATAAGATGTCGTCTATAATATGTTATAATTATTGAAAAAATGTCTTTAATCTAAATATATAAGATGTCACAATTGTTTTTTTACAACCTTACTCATTCTAACATTAATGAAATCGACAAGGTACAATCCATAACTAAATTGCTCTCATTAGAGCTGGTGGGATTCCAACTCACCATTAAGTGACAAACTAAATTAGAGACAAACCAACTGAATTATCTGGTTCTTAACGATATCATAGTTGTTAGAAAATTATATTTGATCAAAAAATTAGCTATTTGAATTTTAGTGAAGTTTGATTTCATGTAATTGTATCCTTTTATATAAGATTTAAGAATTTAAAAGTTATGAATTATGTTTTATCGATTATAAAATTCCTAATCTTCTAACTTTTTATTTGAACACAATGTTATATCTACTTTGTAAATTCTAAACAATATCACACAACGTTAGACAATTCTGTATAATCCACAACCTCTAGTAAAAAAAGTTACATAAATGAACATTTAAAGTATTAAATCAGAACATTCACCAATTATTATTCTATTCATATATTTATGGAACCATTTAATATTGTTTTTGATTTTACTCTCCAATTTCATTAACTAGTTTCTCTTGTTACAAAATCTATAAACTAGACGTAACGTATACATATTATATTTTATATGTATGATATGTTAGTATGTGTTTGTATAAGCAACATGTATGCGTATATCACACACAAAAACATATACAAATCAAACCATATTTGGTAGTCTCGTTAAAATTGGTGGTTTGGTCCAAAATGTTTTAAATAAACCTAACCATATTCTTACGTATATATCCTAAAGTGATGTAAAAATATTACTAATGTATACGTGATTAAAAAAAAAAAAGTCATGCATAAAATATTGGGATCTTTGACACATTTTTGGTCAGAAGAACTTACTTGGCTTTGAAAATTAGCCATTGCTTTATTTGTTCTTCACACGTGCCACTCATGCGTGCCTACTCATTCATCTACTTCTTTGCTTTGTCATAGTGGATTTGATTGGTTACCATTTACAAACGATATGTTTGTTTTGTTACCGATCTATACTTCGTTTGAAATAAGCGTTTGCAAAAAGAATTTTTCAAAAAAAAAAATTCATCAACTAGATTGAACGATCAAACTCTAAGAGATGTAACCATATAAGAAAAAACATAGAAAAACACTAAACTTGTATAAGAGGCGAACAAACATTTTTAATATGTGTAGAAATTATATCGTTTATTGGGATAATATATTTATAAATTTAATTTCATTTATGTTGTTTTCACCACTAGAATCGATTTCGATGAGTTTACATGATACTTTTGCTGTTTTTAAAGTTGATGTTTTAGAAAAAAAATTGTTTCCAAACGGTTGATGTTTCCCATTCTTAATACATATTTAACTTAACATTTCTGATTTTATCCTTATCTGTTTCTATAGTTTTACTTATAATTAATATTTCTTTATGTATCTTCTAATAATAAATAAAAATAAATAAAATATTACAAAAACTTTTTAATATGTATGAAATCTTTAAATATAAAGTATTAAAATACAGAGGAAATATTATTTAAAATTTTAGGAAAATATTTAAAATGTAAATCAAATTATATCGATTTAATTGTTTACAAAAACATTGACTTGAAACTAACACATATACATATATTTATTAAATTCCTCCTATGAAATCAAGTAAAAGAAAGAAGTATCATATGTTAGTATAAGTATTTTTCTTTTATCAAAAAAAAAAGAAATATATAATAATAATAATAATTACATGATACACCAAGTTTTTCTTTAGTTTTTTCTTATGAATCATGTTAAAAATGAAATAAACTAACAAAATATTTTAAAATGACTGTTAAGTAAAATAATAAATCTATAAAAAAACAGCATAAACATATTGCTTCATAATCAAAATAATGACGATATAAATAAAAATCTCGTAATATTGCTATTTAAAGAATAAATAAAATCACGTAGCTGTCTCAACTTCCAACCTAACTTCTACAAATAAAGTACAAACATATCTCTCTCTCTGCTTTTAATCTGACATCCTCGTTCACAATTTTACTTGACGTCATTTCTTTTTTTTTCTCTTTAAATTGAATTAAAATTTCTAGTTGTAAATTTGATAAAGTACATTAAATGTTCTTTTGCAGTAGCAGTGAAATTAGAATTTAGTACCATAATACTATTATTGAAATGTGTGCATTCAAAGTCCCATGCTATGAAAGTTCCATGAAATAAATTTATATAATCCACATTTTCTACTTTTATTTTGATTATTTCTCAAAAAACATATAATAATAGGATACATGATCTTATGATTGATGTGCATAAGAAGTTTGTTCCCAAAAAAAATAAAATATAACACATACAAAAGAGGAACAAAGATAAAAAAATTCTATAAATACAAAACCAAAAGAGTTCCAATACCATCGTAGTAGAGTAAATACATTACCCTATCTGAGTTTAAATTTCTCTTATTACATTGTGTGTAATATTTAGAGAATTTTATTTATATGTAGTCTGATAATAGACAACGATAATATGGTACCTGAAATTGTACCATCTGAATTATCAGCAGAAAAAAAAACAAAATATTCAAAACCAATGTATATGGAACAAATAACCGGACTGAACCGCAAGTGAGGAACATGAATACGATCTAACTTATACTTCCTCCATTTAATTATAGTTGATGTTTTAGAAAATTTTTGTGTTTCATTTTAGTTGATGTTTTAAGAATTTTATGCAATATTTATTGTAATTTTAGTGTTTTTGACTATTAGATTGATTTGTGATTGGTTAGATTATATTGGTATTGGTGATAAAACATATTTTGCTTAGAAAAAATATAATAATTAATGATTCTTAATATATGTGAAAGACCTTAAACATCAAGTATAAAATAACAGAGGGAGTATCAAATTAGTAAATTACATTTAATTTTAACTTTTCAGATCTATTTTCCTTTTAAAGAAAGTTTAATAATGAACATTGATGGCTGTAAATAAGAAGAACATGAAGCACATGTATGATGGGGTCACATTCCCATATATATTTTTCACTAATTAAGCAAAGCTCTGAAGAAAATGGGGAAGTTGTGTGGAGAGGTCCCATAAGCATCAATGCACTAAACAACATTTATGACCAAATTTATTAAATTTGGTACCATTGTATTAGTGAAATTAGCATATATTTTGAATAGATACATTTTACCCACAAAAATTATATAGATTAAGGATAATTTCATTAGTTTAGTGGTTAAGTCCATATTTATTATCTTCCCCACTAGTATAATATTTCAGAGAATTGCATAATTTTCACGTGAAATTGTTTGGAATTTTAAGAGGTCGGTTTAAAATATAAATAATGTATTGTCAATTCAACTGTTAATAAAAAAATTAAATAGACCAAAATATAATTTAATATGTTTTTTTATCAAAAACAGAATTTAATTTTGTGTTATTCTTTTAAAAAGTAATTGCATTTTCTCAACAAGAAAAAATACAAAATGCATTGTCTTAGTTTATTTTTGAAAGATTTGGAGAGAGACATCAATCAACTAGTAAGTACGAACCAAAAAGATGTGGATGTGTTTTATGTATTATTTACGCTATGGTGTTTAATGACACGAATACATACATTACATATAGTTAAATTGCAAATTAATTTAGAAATAGGCATGAGTATGATCCTAAACACCTAATTAATCGTCATGATCTCAACAATAATTTTTGATTATCTACTAATAGCTACCTTTTATCCTCCTTTAATTCAACATCATCATTTTCCTTTTGGGTTTAGTGAGAGCTTGTTTATAATTTAGTCAATGTAAAAGTGATTGTGATTTATAATGTATGTATCAGTAAGAAGCTTGTAGTCTAAGGATACCAGTGTAAAATATATTTGTTGATTTTGGTTAGAGTCTTTTGAAATGAAAAATAAATAATAAGTACTTTTTAAATTAGTGAGGTTTATCAATACTTGATTATTCAATTATTATATCTTAAGGTTAATGCATAGTCCTGCGATTTCGGGTAGAACGAGTCGGTTCGGATCAGGTTGTTCGAGTTTTGGGTATTAAGTAGTTTTTATAATTTTGTCCGAAAATAACCGAATTGCATACTTAATCGGGTCGGTTCGGGTATCGGGTTTTTTGGGTCATTATCATTTTCTTCAATAAAATTTGAGTATTCAGTGGTTCAGTTGCTTAATCTCTGGTTTAGCTAGATATCAGGTGGTGAATTTGAATCTTATCTAGCTCTAATTGAAGAACTTAGGTTATGTTGTCGATCCAATAGTTATTTGTTGACATAAAGAAAATTTGAGTATTTATGATTTTCGAATTTGAATCATTCTGAGATCCACTGATTACTGAGTCATCTAAATTTGATAAATTGTCTTAATCCGATTAATTTTAATGTTAACATAGTATCTAATCCAAAACTGCCAACTTTAATAAAATAAAATGCATAAATTAAAAAGGAAAGCAAATATAAAGACCAACAAAAATTGTACCATAAAAAAGATATAAATTATTGTCTTTAGGTGATAGCTTGAGAAATAAGATAAGTATTAATTTTAGTCTTATAAGATCTCTTTTCTAATGTTCTTTTCTTTCTTTTCAACATGTGATCGTTATGAGTGAGACCTTTTCTCTTTATAATTAAGCTCATGTGATCAATCAACCTATTAATTTTCTCATTGTTCTCAAATAAAACATATTAGTTTTAGTTTTATTTTGTTCTCTATTTTCTGGTTTTCACATATATAATTAACATATGCACAAATTATGTTGCAATATAGTACATAAAAATGCGTAAACTAAATTATAAACACAAATCCTGTATATCACTACAAAAAATTGGAGCTATTGTAACGATATTGTGACAAAGAATATTAGTAACTATATATATGTATTTGTTATATTTTTAAAAAATTATTGTGACTATACTTCGTAACAATTTGTGATGAAATTGTTAGTATATTTTATTGTCATCAGTATTGTGACGTTTTTGTTATGAATATACATGTGTGACGTTTGTATTGTAACTATTTACCAATCGTCACAAATTCATAATAATAAATGACGAAATATGTGTTATTGTGACAAAATATTATGTTTCGATACAATTTTTTTCTTGTAGTGTATCATCTTAAATAAAACTTTTGAACATTGTATTATATTCTATATATATTCCCCTTGTTAAATCTTTTTTACATAGAACAAAGATTATGAATTCTAAAATGTAATTTAGAATCTATAATTTAAAATATGGTCATATTAAAACTTTTGGTAATATTATCATCCAAATTCAACCATATAATACATATTATAAAAATATACTCATGAAAAATATACATGATTACAAATTTTATTAATATAATAACAATTCAACTCCGAAAATAATTTGTTTGTTAAATGAAGGATCACTTTTTTTGTCAAACTGAATCCACAAGTCAATTTATAGTATTATACGAAGTAATCACTAATCAAAATCAGAATCAAAACTATGAATTATAGTATAAACAGAAATAAACATTTAACCACTTAACCTAAACATGTTCTCGAAAGTAATATATGAAATTATTAATTTAAGGATAGTCAAATTTTGTTTTAGCTATCATCTAAGTGATATCTTCGCTGGTCACATGAAAGTGAGTTTCTTTCTCTACTTTTTTTTTTTCTTTTTTTTTTTGCTTTTATGCTTTGAGAGTTTTTGTTTTAACAATGTTGAATACTTGAACATGATCATAGCATCTTGGCATCTTGGAAAACTAAAGATGAATAAACTCATCATTTCGTAAAAGAAAAAAAACGTGGCTACTTTTTACTTTTGTCTTTATAATTTGATAAAGAAAAACACAAAACACAGACAGAGACAAGTATGTTTCGGAGTAAAAAATAGATAAGGAATTCATTAGTTGGAAAAATTTATATAGCCATAGTATAACCACGATCGTATAGCCACGGTGTAGCTACGAGTAACCATTCGTAACTATACTGTGGCTACCCATAGTTACACCATGGCTATACTGTCGTAACTAGAAAATTGGTGGTTATATGAATTTTTTCTATTAAGTATATTTTTTATATGTAAAGTGTAAAACATACTTCAGTTTAACAACTCATAGTTGGCGGATCTAGAACTCTATAATATAATGTACTTCTTGTAAAAAATTTGGTGAAAAACAAAAACAACAAAAAGTTAACCAAAACATTTTTAAGTATGGGGCATATGTTCCATTCTTCTACAATCTATGTCTACCACTGGCCACAACAATATAGCACTATATTGTTGATGCAAAAATTCAACAATAGTAATTTGAAATTATTGTCAAAAAGTTAACTAATTTGTTATGAGGAAAGAAGTGAATTTTTATTGATAGTAAAAATGCTGGTACAACGAGTAAGGAAAACAAAAAACTGGAAATTTAAAAATTTGCAATGTGGTATGGAATTGAGCTAATTAAAAGATATGGAATTTAAAATTTGGTGTATCTGCAATGAATCCAATTGCGCAACTATACCAAAAATCGAACTACACAACCAAAGTAAGATGTGATCTTATCTTCAGACCAATTGGAAAATGTTCTTGGATTGTTTTATGGTTCCAACAAGTCTAAAAACACTTGAAAACCACCATCGAATATTCCATATATGTTCTAATCAAGAAGATGATTCGATTAAGTGTCGTTTATGGAAAGTTCATGATCTTCTTGTTTCAAAAGACTTCAGACTTATGTGTGACGACCAGGAAACTATTTCAACCACTTAAAAGCATACGAAAAAGTCATACCATGCTCCATCACTTATAGAATTAGACAAATCCTACATTTAGTAAACTTTCCATATCCGGTCGATCATCTAATCTTTAACATTTATAAGATTAACGGCCTCCATACTTATCCATTTAATCATTTTTTTGAGTTGATTTCTACTTATTTTATGCTTATAAGAAACCATAGACCATAGAGTTTGTCGTTTTGATCCATCGACGTGTTTGGAAGTAGCTGGTGTGGCTGTCACCATCTAAGAGAACACTCTCAACATCTTCCAGTTTATTAACCCTAATTTGGAAAAGTGGCACACCATCAAAGTTGATAACTCTAATTAACCCAATTTGGTTTTATTGAGTGTATGACTAAGGCTTGCAATTGGTTTTGTGTTCTTAGCCTCTTTTGGACACGAGATTTCCTCCTCCGTAACGGGAAGCATTTTGAAATTATCCATCTCTCACAAGATGAGATTGGTTTATCTTAGTAACTTAAAAATGTTGCCTTGTTGACTTATAGTAGTTCTCAATCTATATGACAAACCATTAGACATTATCGGTCCAGTTGTTGACAAAAAAAAACGTTACTATGAAGATACTAATTAGTATATAATTTATTGGTATATTTCATAGATTTTAGCAACTATACAATAGTAGTAATACTAGCAAACACAAACCCTAAAACTTATTTTATGCTGAAAGACAATTAAACACATAATTGTTATGTACATCACCGATGATTCGTAACTCGTTTTCCGATCGATTTTCCGGCTGCTGAGACATCTTACTTCCATTTTCAAGCCATTTGCTTGAACCAGAACTTATCTTCAACCTTTTTCCGGCAATAGAATCAATAACTCTTTTCTCCATTCTCCGACGAATCTTATACTCTTCAGATACATATACATCCATTTTTGTAACACAATAACTACTAAACCACTCTTAATTAATTTTGAAGTTTGTAATTTTGCTTAAAGTTAGAAAGTTTTTAAGTTGAAGTCGAAGTTTAAATCGAGAGTGAACATTTATAGAAGAAGAGGAATCAACAAGGAATAACACAATGTTCCAAAATTTGGGATAAAAACACGACGTAAAATTTATTATATTTTATGAAGGTAAATTAATTTCCACAATGAATAATATATTCTTTTAGATAATTAGAACTCGTGCTAATTACTGATTAATCTATAATACTTTTGGAACAAAAGTCCATTTGTAAATAACGAAGCAAGTCTATACAAACTCATGTTACATGCAATAAATCTTCTATAAAGTCTTTCCTTTGCCTTCATTAGTATTATAAAATTAAGTTGTTCATAGTAGCAGTAGTATACTACAAGAAATATACACTAATCACTAAAAAAATAGACCTATTGTAACTATTGTATTGCAATTAAAATATGTATAATAATTTGTGATGTTTTATATATATTTTTGTTATAAAGTTTATTTGTTACATTTTTTAAAAAAATCATTATGACTCTATTTTATAATAATTTGTGATGATATTGTTACTATGTTTTTTTCGTCACGAGTATTGTGACGTTTTTGTTATGAATATTCATTTGTAACGTTTCTATTGCAACTATTTACCAATTATCACAAATTCATAAAAATATGTGTTATTGTGACGAAATATTACGTTTCAATACAACTTTTTTCTTGTTGTGAATTTCAACAGAATAAACTGCTGAAAAACTGTACATAGAAGAGAATTTTTCAGTAACATTTATGATTTTTCATTAAATATCCATAATTTTTTTTAAAAAAGCAACGATTAGCCACTTTTTTTTTTAGCCACGGCTGTATAGCTATATGATTGTGGCTAAAAATAGTAGTCAATCGTGAATTTTTTTTAGAAAAAAATTGTGGCTTTTTAATAAAAATTCATAGCTATTATTATATATAGTTGTTTGATCATATTTAGCGAAATTTTTTTTTGTTTAGTCGCCACAAGGGTCGGTTGAACAATGAGAATCGATATGTCTAACACAAACTTTTTCATAATAATATTGCAGAATTTAATTTTGGATTATCAATTTGTTTCTGAATCTTCAAGACTACTAAAAACTGTAAACTGAACGCATATATTAATTAATGTGAATAGATATATAAAGTTTTGATAGATAAGTAAAACTAATTATTCCATAGACTTAATTACAATACAATAATAAATACTTTAAATTGATGAAAATTTCCTATCAGATTACCTATTATAATGTGTTACAGTATAAAGCTAGGATAAATATAGAATTTGATTCTTGCATGACATAATTTGGTATTACTTTTGGCCTTTTAATTGTTATTGGATGACACTAATTACCACTTAGAATAATTGATATATATCACCACGTTTGTTTTTGACTCTTTCGTGAATAATGTTTTACCTTTGGCAAAATTTTCTAAGTTTCAATCAATAAATCAATCATATGATGTTGCACACTGTTACACAAAATAATCATTACAATTTATATTTCCATATTGTTTTCATAATAATTGGTTTACCGTTGATCAAAACTTAGTACTAGATACTAGATGGTGAGTTTGAATTTCACTCAGCTATAGTGGGAGTAATTCGGCTATGGATCGAGTCTTGTCGATCTCATTTGAGTAATTAGGTTGAAAAAAATATATATTATTAAGTACGATTAGTGATTAAATATTAATAAAACGAATATAACTTTGAGTGTGATTAGTGATTAAATATTAATTAAACGAAAATGTAAAGTATATATGACTTTCATAATAATGAACCTAGAAAAATAATGATCATTAAGTAAATTTTTGGAGCTTCCTTTAAGTAATACATTAATTTTTCTTTCACCTAAACCCAAACTGTTAATAGATTTCTTAGAGTAAAAAAAATCTATGATCTAAACTTTAAATAATATATATTTTACATGTATATATATTAATGAGATTCAAACATAAAACTCCTACACCTAACTTGAAATTAGTCATCATTAAACCTATATTTGATATCTCCACTTCTTCTTCCTGTCCTTAATTAATCTCTTAAAGGTAATATATATCTTTCTTTGTGTGCTTTTTATTATTATTTAGGTTACTTGTTTTCACTAATAATGTTTAATTTTATTTCAAATTTCTTTGAAAAAAATCTCACAAAAGTTCAAAGGAAGAAGAACCCTAAAATGGAACAAGATAAACAAGTCAAGAGAGATTCTCCATTATATGAAATTTTGGCTTCAAGTCAAAGTACGTCTGTGTTTATATGTATATATACATATATATTTTTAATTTGGAAAATGAATTTATGTATATATACATATTTACAAGTAAGTTTTGTATTGATTCTAAATTTTACTAACCAGAAAATAATTGTCGATTTTGTGATAAACAAATACGAAAAGTATTAGGAACTCAACGATCTATTTAATATCTATGTCGCTAATTGTATTTAATAATGTTATATGTTGAAGGTGGATTAACATAGATGATTTTTTTTAATTTTTTTGTATAATTATTTGGTTTTGTAGATGATCTTGTTGAGATAGAAAGAGAGAAGAGACTTGCGTTGATAGATGCATGGGAAGAGAACGAGAAGGCAAAAGCTCAAACCAAGTGAGATTATTATTTTTTGTTTGAATTGCTAAAGTCAAAACCAAGTAATATATATATAAAATTTTACTTTTTCGGAGTTCTTCTCAGTCTGCTGGATAGTTATAATAATCTAGCCAATAACTTAGGTACGATATTTAAATTATACGTACTACATTATTAAATAAAATTTTAGAGGTAGATCTCAGGTAATGGATCGGACTTTTTCAACCAATTATTGACAAAAATAATATAACCTACCTTTTTGGGTTGTGGTAGCATTTTCTTGAGTTTATGATCAATAAAATCATAGCTGAGTCTATTAGGAATCTTTGTTTTTTAAAATCTTTCCTAATTTGGATTATATCTTTGACGATATTTTTGTTTTTCACCGACTGTATTTTGTTCTTGTAATTAATATAAGTAATTTTTAAAAAGTCATAGTAAGATTGAGAAAATGTATTTAGTCAAATAATTAAATGTATATTTGCGTAATCTTTCACTAAAATTTGACTTTAAATAATCACATAGTCTATGTAATATAATTCAAAGTTTGAGTTATATATTAGAAGATTCAATTATTGATTTAAAATGGTCAGAACCATACTAACCAACATTTCCTTTCTTGCATTTGAATTAAATTTAAAAAATCTCCCACAAACATTGAGATAAATTAAAGCTCGACCATATAATTTGTTTTCTTGTTTTAGTTTTTGCATAATACAATAGATTGCCATTTTTGTAACTTATTATATCAATATATCATATACATTTATCTTTTGAAATTTTATCAAAACTAAGCAGGGCTTACAAAGAACTATGCTCAATTGAAGAATGGGAGAGCAACATGAAAAAAGCTCTAGAACTAGATTTGAAAAATATGGAGGTACAATAATCAAAATCATAATATACTTTGTAATTTTATCTAAAATTCTTTTAAAAATATAGTAAATATCTCAAATTCAATAAAGCAGAAAAAATTTACAATTTTTATTTTTATTTTTTTTGGTTTTTATCAGGAGAAATTAGAAGTGGAGAAAGCAGAATGTTCAAAAAACTTCAAGAAGAAAATACCAGAAATTGAGAAGATTGCAGAAGCAAAAAGAGAAAAAATAGAAAATGAAAAGATTCAACAATCTAGCAAATTGGAGAAAATGAGTGCAAAGCTAAGTTCAACTCCAAATGCTTATCCACCAAATACCAAAATTTGTGGATGTTTCTAAAATTTATTTGTTCTTCTTAAATGGGCCAATTCTCGGCCCATTATATCATCTATTGGGCTTTGTTTGTTAATGTAATGATAAAGGAAACGTATATGTATATTCAAACAAATAATGGATCCTTGGCTGTTTGTTCTCACATCGTATTGTTGGTGATGGGCCTCAAACGAGGAAAGGGCCCATTAAGGGCAATTATGCGTAGTTCTGGACATTCGGGTATTCAAGTCAGGTATGAGATTTTGATACTCCTTCTAGAACCAAACATTTTTTGGTTTGGTTTCTCTCAGGTTTAGATTGGCTCGGATCTATAACTTTTATACCAATTTAAGAACTAAAATTAATTCGGTTCGATTCGGCTTCAGATATAAAATTGTAAAAAAAGGAATTTGAATGTATTATATACCTAAAAATATCCAAAAAAATCAGGTATTCGGGTATATTTTCGGCTATTCGGGTATATTTTTGAGTATTCTGATACATGTTCGGCTATCGGGTAATACTCGGACCTGATTTGATACTCATGGGTATTTTATTCCAAGATCTGATGGTTATTTTTATTTATACCTGAATCGAATCCGAATCCAAAATTTCGTATCAGTTTTGAATCGGTTTTTTAGATTCGGGTAAAATGTGCGGGTCTTTGAATCACCGATCCAACAAAGCATAAGCCCAAATTCCGGTTTGGTTATAAAATTCATGGTCGGTTTTTCTGGTTTGATAATTTGAGAACCCAACAAAAACCCTAAACCATAGATTTCGTTTTCTAAAAATCGCATCTTCTTCTTCTTCTTCTTCTTCTTCAATCCACTCTCCTTGCTCCATTTTCAGGTTTTTGTTTTCCCTAATCTCGTACAGTTCTGTTATCATCAATAGAGGACTATGGGTTTTATTATCTCCAATATGAGCTTCTGGGATCATTGTTTTCATGGCATTCGTTTCATATTGCTCACTCAAAGATTGTGACTTTGTTATGATTAAGTCTAGAACTTTGTTTATTCTCTCTGTCAATATTCAAATGATAAATGGGTCATGATCTTTTTCAAGCTTCAAATCTCGAAAACTTATACCAAAATCATGAACTTGCATAGTGGTCAGCTCTAGGATCAAATCTCTTGAAATTTCTTCGACTTCTATGGATCTTAATGCTTACAAGCATTTTCCATGAGTATAAATCTATTGTTTTGGGGCTCAATCTTCTTTGATCAATCCTGATTCTGAACTTTTTCTAACACACTTCATCAGTCATTTCTTCATGGTTTTACTTATCATCTTCAATGACTATTATGTTTCTGCAGATACAGGGGCGAAAACCATCTTCCAAAATGTCTATCCGGGGGCCGCAAATCCCTCGGCTTCTTCTTAAAAACGTCTCTTGTATGAGAAACGCGCAACAGATTCTAAGACATGTGAATGTATCTCTTCATGATGGTGGTGCACTTGTCTTAACTGGTACTAATGGATCTGGTAAATCAACATTCTTGAGAATGTTAGCTGGATTCTCTAAACCCTCTGCAGGAGAAATCCTTTGGAATGGTCATGACATTACTCAATCAGGAATCTTCCAACAATACAAACTCCAACTCAATTGGATCTCTTTAAAGGACGCAATTAAAGAGAGATTCACGGTACTTGACAATGTTCAATGGTTTGAGCTTCTAGAAAACAAAATAGGTAAAGCTCAACCTGCATTGGAGCTAATGGGATTAGGGAGATTAGTGAAAGAGAAATCGAGAATGTTGTCAATGGGTCAGAGAAAAAGGCTGCAACTTGCGAGGCTGCTTGCTATTGATAGACCGATTTGGCTTTTGGACGAACCATCAGTTGCTTTGGATGATGAAGGAGTTAGATTGCTCGAGTATATTATTGCAGAACATAGGAAAAAAGGAGGGATTGTGATTGTTGCTACTCATCTTCCAATTGAGATTGAAGATGCAATGATCTTGAGACTTCCTCCTAGATTTCCAAGGAAAATGACTTTGATTGATATGCTTGATCGTGCCGACATATCTTAGTACAGTATAAGAGAGTTTTATACTTGGGATTCTTTGATTGTGTACCTTGTTGATCGTCTTGGTGTGTAATATCCAAGGATCAACCAATAAATGAAGAGCCTTTTGTGACATTCGCTCCATCAGCCTTGTCATCGAACCACTCGGTTCTTTGCAGCAAGTCCTTTCTCTTGTTTACTCAACTTGTGAGGTTCGATCTTGGCAAGATCATCACTTTTGTAATAGAATGTTTGTATTGTCAAGCAGATTTGGTTAAAGTATGGTTTCTTATTGAGTATTGGAGCTTTGTAAATGTACAAGTCCAAATTCAAATCAATGGACATTTTAGTTTCAATTGAAGAAAATGGCAAATCTGCAATTCATACAGATTCTGTTAATAAATTATATCATATTTCAAAGACCAATCAAGCTATGGCCTGAAAAAGCAATACGCATTCTAATTTTGGTATTGGTGCAGATTAAAAAACAATATGAAAGGAATCAAACACCAAATAGTGGTCGTTCTTTAGGATTTGGCACGAGTCAAACGTATACGTTTGTACATTGCCTCAGAGACTCTCTCTCTCTTATTGTTCTTATTCCTATGTCGTGTCGTGTCTGTTCTTAAAGCCCCATCATCGATAACTGAAACTAAGCATGAGCTGTTTTTCTTTATTGTCCAAAATACCCTCAAGCCATTTTTGTTCTTATGAGAAGTTTAAATTCTCACTGAACCCTGAACCAAAGTTTGTATCTTTCTCTTTCAATTTTGTGACTTTCTATAATTACTTCTTCATTTAGAAGGTTTCTCAAAAACAAAGCAAAAAGCTTGATAAAATGGGTATGGGCACAAGCACTTTCGTTATCAGATGGGTCAATCTTCTTACTATGGTGAGCTTAAATCTCTTCTTCTTCACTTAGCTTCTATATCTCAGAGCCGCCTTTGATTCTCTTTAATGAAATTGGTCTATTGAATTAGATTCTGTGTAGTGAAGATTCCTGTTAGAATTCCAATTCTTGAGTAGTAGAGTTTGTGTAAGCTTAGACCTTGAAATGTTGTAGTCTCTGTAACTTGTATAGTAATGTTTGTGTGTTAAATTTTTGGTGAAGCTATTGGCTGTGGCAGTGATAATATTTGGGGTGTGGATGAGTACACATAATGATGGATGCAGAAGATCACTTACATTTCCAGTCATAGCTCTTGGTGGTTTCATCTTCTTAATGTTAGTTTGCACTACTTTCACAGTTGACATAATAGCTTATGCTTCTTTTTGTTTGCTTGCTTATTGTTCATGAAACATCTTCTCTCATTTGGTGTTTTTTAGATCCATAATTGGATTTCTTGGAGCTTGCAAGAGAAGTGTGGCACTTCTTTGGATTGTATCCTTCACTTATCATGTCCTGCATTCTGTTTCTTTTGTTGAAAAATTTGAAATTCAAATCTTCCTTGACATGACAATTCTCTTTCGAAGTATCTTGTTGTGCTTCTGATTGTTTTGATTGCAATCCTTGTCTTTACCGTATTGGCGTAAGTCTCATTGTCCTAAAGACTATTCAAGAGTACTCATTTTGTTGGATTGTTGAAGATCTTCTTCTCATTCTTACAGGTTTATTGTAACTAACAACGGGTCTGGACACAGTAATCCTGGTTTAAGGTAAACACAACCGAGATATCCATTATCACATCTCTATTTTGATGTATAAAGTCTTGAAACTCTTAAATTAGGTACAAGGAGTATAAGCTCAATGATTACAGCTCATGGTTTCTAAAACAGGTATATTCATTGTGGCCTGTAAGTATCAATCAAACAAATAAGAATCTTCGATTTTGTTCTAATTCTCCTCAATGTTTCAGCTTAACAACACCAATAACTGGAGAAGGTTAAAGAGTTGTCTTGTTAAATCAGAGGCATGTAGGAACCTTTCCAGGAAATACAAGGTCTATCTAGTACCTTTCCACCAACAAACTGTCTTTTGTTATCGATATTCGTCCCTGATCTTATAAATGTTGTTGAATGTTTTGTTTTAGACCATCAAACAGTTGAAATCAGCAGAATTAACACCGATAGAAGCCGGATGTTGTCGACCACCATCTGAGTATATATATACATGCCTTTTGTTTTTGGTTAATGTATTGAGTTTACTGCAGAATATTGACCTGTGTCAATGTTGTGTTTATGTAAATGCAAAGGTGTGGTTATCCAGCGACGAATGCTTCTTACTATGACTTGAGCTTTCATTCAGAAAGTTCTAATAAAGATTGTAAGCTTTACAAGAACTCAAGGACCATCAAGTGCTACAATTGTGATTCTTGCAAGTAGAGCTATCAACTTACCCTCTAAACTCTTTAGTGTCATTCATTTTGAGATATATCTTACTATTCTTTTCATTTGATTAATAACTACAGAGCTGGAGTTGCTCAGTACATGAAAACCGAGTGGAGACTTGTTGCGATCTTCAATGTGGTCTTGTTTGTTGTCTTGGTAAGACGTTATAAATTTTCAGAAAGATCTAAGCTTTGCTATTCTTAGAACAACAATGGAGATTTGATCTTGAATTGGTTTTGTGAGTACTGATTTGTTTGTTGAAACACTTCACAGTCAATGGTTTACTTTGTTGGATGTTGTGCAAGAAGAAATGCTGCAAGTTACCGCTCCAAAGCTTAGAAACTGAAGCATAGAATCCAATGCTGAAGAATGCTTCAAGAGGGGGACTCAAGAGCAACAACTTCTCTCTATTCTTTTGACTATTGTAATCAATGAGTTAAAACATAAGCCCATGGAAACATAATGAGTATAAAAAGGAATATTGAATTCAAATAGTTAAATTTCGGTTTAACCGGTCCGATTGCGTACCGATTGGTTTACAAAATCAGACCGAATATATCAGTGAAGCACTTATGATTACTGGCGATTGTCTTAAACCCTAAAACCTCAGGAGAAAAAAGGCACCGGAAATGTACTCGTTGATACTCCGGGAACGAACTGGATCCTTGACTGGGTCTTTATGGAGCCGAATCTTCACTCGAGACATGGGTGGTGGTCCGAGAACCTTCCCTGGAGGACTGAATAAGTGGCAATGGAAACGTATGCACAAGAAGAAAGCTAGAGAGAAAGAGAACAAGCTTTTGGATCAAGAGAAACAGCTTTACGAGGCTAAAATCAGGACGGAGATTCGAGCTAAAATGTGGGGAAATTCTGATTCCAAAGAAAAAACGGCGAAATCGAGTCAGAGTCACGGACCAATGAGTCCGAAAGAACATATCAAAAGCTTAGCTGATCGGTTTATGAAAGCTGGAGCAGAGGATTTGTGGAATGAGAATGATGGGCCCGTGAAGAAATTGGATGAAGATGAAGGGTCGAGATTATCTCGCAGAGACAATGGAAGGTCAGGTTTGAATTGGATTGATTCTTCTTCTTCTTCTTCTTCTCATTCGCCTATTGATGTGAGGAATTTAGTTTCAGTGTCATCTGATAAAATGGGTAATAATAGTTGGGGTTTTGATGGTAGTAGTAGAGGTTTTTCGAGTATGAGTAGAGGTAGATTTAAGAGAAATGAGAGTTCTTGTGATGAAGGAGATGAATTTGATGCGAAGAAGTTAGATACTTTGAGTCCTTTTTCTCCTAAATTTGCTGGTAAGAAGGAAAAAGTGAAGAGCTCAAGGAATGTGGATGGAGTTATAAGGAACAAAGGTTTGTTTAGTCGAAGGAAGTTTAGGAAGAACGATAGTTCAACTGAAGAGGATTCAGAGGAAGAAGGTGAAGATGGAAAGATGAGAGGTTGGATGGATTTGAGGAAAACAGGAAGCAGTGCATCGTTAGGAAATCATGATATCAAACTGATAAAAAGAGTGCATCGTAATCTTACAGATGAAGAACTTTATCCTCCATTGGATATCAACACAATTAGAGAAGATCTCAGTAAAAGAAAATCTGTGGATAATGTAATGGAAGAGAAGCGAGAGCCTCATGACTCGATTTACAGTGGAAAAAGGTATAATAGACTCGTTGTTATAAGGCTTTTGATCTGGCAAGTTTAGATCTTGACGAGCTTTTTCCTCTTCTGTGATTGTTCCAGATTTGATGAGTCCGGTATATCCCCATTGACTCTAAAGGCGCTTTCTGCATCTGGCATTGTTAAGATGACTAGAGTACAAGATGCCACTCTCTCTGAGTGTCTTGACGGTATATTTTCTTCTTGTTTGTTTTCATTCTGGTTCTTTTCTGATTACTCTGCTTTGGTTACAATGTCTTGTCTTTGTGCTCGAAAGTTAAGCATTTGACAAAGGATTACCCTTTATGTAAAGCAGGTAAAGATGCTTTAGTCAAAGCCAAAACTGGGACAGGAAAAAGCATGGCCTTTTTGGTATTTTACAATCCCTTTCCCTTAGATCATGAGAATTACTTTGTTACCTTGGTTTAGATAATGCTGTCAAATTGAAAAACAGCTTCCTGCGATTGAAACAGTTCTGAAAGCTATGAACAGCGGTAATGGTATTCACAAAGTTCCTCCAATATTCACTCTTGTTCTCTGTCCCACAAGAGAACTTGCTAGCCAGATCGCTGCAGAGTGTAAGGCTCTGCTCAAGTACCACGATGGAATTGGTGTTCAAACTTTAATTGGAGGTACTCGCTTCAAACTTGATCAGCAACGCCTAGAATCTGAGCCATGCCAGGTTAGACCAACTGTGATTCTCTGTTTTACAGGAATTGTTTATCTTGCTAGTTGTTGTAGTTGAACTTCTTTTCTTTCTGTACCTTGTTGTAGATACTTATTGCAACCCCGGGAAGACTCTTGGATCATATAGAAAATAAGTCTGGCTTAACTTTGCGTTTGATGGCGCTTAAATTGTTTATAGTTGACGAAGCTGATCTTTTACTGGACTTGGGATTTAGAAGAGATGTCGAAAAAATTATAGATTGTTTGCCTCGTAAGAGACAATCTCTTCTTTTTTCCGCAACTATTCCAAAAGAGGTACAATCACACAAAAAAACCATTTCCTTTTATCTTTCTCACAAAATCCAATGCAGAAACACACATCTTAAAGTTGGATCAATTCAGGTCCGTCGAGTCTCGCAGCTTGTTTTGAAAAGGGATCACTCTTATATCGACACAATTGGTCTTGGTTGTGTAGAGACTCATGATAAGGTATAACTTAAAGCTCTTCATTTCTTTCTTTATTTCTTAAAAGATTGTTGCTTGAACCTGATTTTTAACCATCTTGCTTTGGTTTTAGGTGAAGCAATTTTGTATTGTTGCGCCACACGAATCTCATTTCCACTTAGTACCTCATCTACTACAAGAACACATCAATACCACCCTTGATTATAAGGTAAAGCAAATCTTGTAAACACTCTGCTTTTTTTTACCTTTATAATTCTCATAACTATCCAATTTCATTCTTATAGATAGTAGTCTTCTGCTCAACCGGTATGGTAACATCACTGATGTATAATCTCCTCCGAGAAATGAAGTTGAATGTTAGGGAGATTCATGCTAGAAAACCGCAGCTCCATAGAACACGTGTATCAGACGAGTTTAAAGAATCAAAAAGACTGATTCTTGTCACATCTGATGTATCTGCTCGGGGAATGAACTATCCAGATGTTACTTTGGTTATTCAGGTACAACACAAAACCGAACACTTTCATATCAAGAACGATCTCTTATCGGTACTTAACGAATATATATTGGTGTTATGTTGTTGTTAGGTTGGTATACCGAGTGATAGAGAACAGTATATACATCGACTTGGTAGAACCGGAAGAGAAGGCAAAGAAGGTGAAGGATTGCTTATGATTGCTCCATGGGAGAGATACTTCCTTGATGAGCTCAAAGATTTGCCTCTGGAACTAATTCCAGTTCCAGATATTGATTCAAAAGCTAAACTTCAGGTTTGTTTGAATTGACTGTTATACACTTGACCAGAGTTTTATTGAGAGTCTTACATTGATGAATCTTTTTTGACCAGGTTGATCAGTCAATGGCTAAGATTGATACAAGTATTAAAGAAGCAGCATACCATGCTTGGCTCGGTTACTACAACTCGGTCCGAGAAACCGGTAGAGACAAAACCACATTAGCCGAGTTAGCTAACCGATTTTGCTATTCTATTGGTTTAGAGAAACCTCCTGCTTTGTTTCGTAGAACCGCAGTTAAGATGGGTCTGAAAGGTATATCTGGTATTCCTATACGGAAATAAACAGAACCAAGCTTTGATGATTACATTTACAGTCTCATGAAGAGAAATGTATCAACATGGATTGTGAGAAATGAATGAATCGTTTTCGTAAACTCAACTCTGACTAAGTAATATAGATTGGCTGACTTTAGCTTATCTTCATACTGGCTTCTCAAGGTCTTTTGTGTAGTAGAGGAATATGTCTATTGAGAATATCTTTTGATTGATGAAAGTGGTGTCGCCAAACAGAGTGAGTTCTTTAGAATATTTGTATTTATTTATTTTTCCATCTATTTTATCAGATCGATAAGAACCGATCTATTGCCTAAAGTACATCTCTAAAATTACTTTTTTTTAAGCTTCCATACGGAAGCAGGTAAAAGAATTGAACTCTTGCCTAAAATCCATCTCTAAAACTCTTTTTTAAGGTTTTTATAGGGTAGCGATCAGGAATCGTACCCTTGCATAAAGTTCATATCTAAAATACTTTTTTTAAGGTTTTATACTTTAACGGGTAGAAATCGAAACCCTCTTACTAAATTCAATCTTTTTCATTTATTAATATATTATAAATAACACTATGAACAACATTTTTCTTTTTTAATATAATTTAATTGTTCTCCAAATTTGAGAGTGAAGCAATTTTTTCAAGAGATAGGCCCAACTTTGTGTACACTCAAAGACCATAGACTTACGCAATTAGTCCTCTAATTAAATTGGCCCAAATTATTTCTAGTGGGTTAAGAAGCTTTAAAGGCCCATTTGAAACTGAGAGTGAAATAATTATTTCTATTTTTTGGTGGATTTTTTTTAAGTATTTAAATCTATTAAATTTCATTTTATTTTATATATGAAAAAATAACTGTTCTTACAAAATGTGATTTAATCAAAAAATACATAAAGTTTTATCGTACAAAATCTCTTGAATTTCAATTACATAAAATGTTTTAATCAACATAATAATAAAAATGATAAAGAACATAACAGTAACCATTAAGCTAATCTGTGTTTGACTAATATTGTTACTGCACTATAAAATATCTGAAATTGGACTAATACATAATTAAATAATACTGGAAAAAAATACTAGCCGGCTAGTTTTGCTAAAAAATAAATAAATAAATTCAACCAAAAAAATAAAAATAAATAAATAATATAAAATATAAAGGCCCAATAAATAACAATAACTGAAAATAGCAGGAAAAAAAAACTAAGCAAACAATTTAAAGAGATAAACAATGTCCAAAGCAAAAAAATCAAAAAAGCAAATAAAAAACAAACAATCAAATAAGCAAATAACAAAACAAACAATCAAATAAGCAAATAAGAAAACAAACAATCAAATAAACAAAAAGAAAAAAAAAAGAAGCAAATAAGAAAGCAAACAATCAAAGAAGCAAAGAAGAAATCAAACACAATCAAATAAGCAAATAAATTGAACCAAAAATAAAAAAGCAAACAATTAAGAAATAAAAAAGCAAACAATGCACATATACACTTACTGATTCAGAAACATCTCACAAATTTACAATTTACTTTCAGAAACAAGTACTAATGAAGATGGTCTATTCTATTACCTTCTACTCCAAAAATCCTTGTTCTTCCTCTGGCTACTATCTCTCCTTCCTATAAGCTCTCTTGTCTTCTAAGCTGTATGATATAATGAAGTATTCATCAGTAGTTATATAAACTTTTTTACTAAGTGTACACTTACTCAAAGCTGAAATTGTACCCTGCAAAAAGATATGTAACTTTGTAATCCTTTGTTGCTTTCCTCCATTAGCTTTGTCCAGTATCCCTCCTTGAATCCCATGAGTCCTACCTGCAACACACAACAAAGAAGATGTTAACTCTGCAACACACTCATTAAGAAGTTGCAGATGTGATTATGAACTTCTGTGTATTCAAATTGTTCTTAGCCTCTAATACTTGGCTATATTTTGCCATGGTGTTCAAATTCACTGCAATAGAGAGAAAGCATAGACAAAACTAATAACCTGCAAAAAGAGAAGATAGATAAACTTGCTTTAGCTCTTCTACCATCTCCATCTTCTGCTATCTTCACCTTCACACTGCATAAACTTGATGCTACACAGAGAGTAAATGGTTAAAAAGTTCAGCAGAAAATAAAAAACCTTATTTGATAACATAAAACTAAACATAAACCCGGTTTTGTCTTGTAGAAGTATTTGCTGTTCTGCTCCATGATTCTTCATAGTCCTGAGACAGTTTTGGAAACTAGTTTAGGAATAGTTTCACAGTAACATGAAGAGGAAACTTCTAGCAAACAAGAACTTGCCTTGCTTTCCTCCATTAGCTTTGTCCAGTATATCTCCTTGAATCCCATGAGTCCTACCTGAAGCACACAACAAAGAAGATGTTACCACTGCAAAACACTCATTAAGAAGTTGCAGATGTGATTATGAACTTCTGCATTCACAATGTGCTTAGCCTCTACTAATTCACTTCAATAGAGAGAAAGCATAGACAAAAATATTAACCTGCAAAAAGAGAAGATATATAAAATTGCTTTTGCCCTTCTACCATCTCCATCTTCTGCTATCTTCACCTTCACACTGCAGAAACTTGTTGCTACACACAGAGTAGATGGTTAAAAAGTTCAGTAGAAAATAAAAATCTTAATAGATTAGGTAGCAAAACCTCCTCATCATTTTTGCTCCTTGTAATTCTTCAGCTGCTCCTCCTTCCCAAGAGTGACCTGATAAGGTAGCAAAAAGCTCACAAGTAAGCATACATTTCTTCTATAGTTCATAATAGGCTCAAAATACTGCAAAAGAGTTTAACTAAGCAAGTTATGTGCCAAAAAAGGAATCAGAGAAATAGTTGAGAATCATGTAACCAAGTAAGCATTTAAGCAAAGAGGAAGTAAGAAAATACACAAGAAAGCAAGTATGTAAACAAGGAATCAGAGAAACAAACAAGTAATCAGAGAAATGAACAAGGAATCAGAGAATCAAACAAGGAATCAGAGAAATAAACAAGGAATCAGAGAAATAAACAAGGAGTCAGAGAATCAAACAAGGAATCAGAGAACTAAACAAGGAATCAGAGAACTAAACAAGGAATCAGAGAATCAAACAAGGATTCAGAGAAACAAACAAGGAATCAGAGAAATAAACAAGGAATCAGAGAACTAAACAAGGAATCAGAGAACTAAACAAGGAATCAAGGAAAGAAACAAGCATGAAACCAAGGAAGAACATGAAAACAAGCACACAACGAAGCAAGGAATTAGACAATAACACAAAGAAACAAGCATGAAACCAAGGGAGAAACATGAAAACAAGCACACAAAGAACCAAGGAAGAAAACAAACAAAGACACACATTTAACAAAGTAATGAAGCAAGAAAAAAGAAGTCAACAAACAAAGAGAAACGACCAAGTAAGACTATAAATCAACCCTTTTAGGAGAGGTAACTTCAAATTTCAAAATATGAAAGAGATTTTGAAATTTCAAATTTTGGAGAAGTCATGTCATTTGAAGGTTTTGAGTTTGAAAGCTTGATATGACTGAAGAGAAAAGAAACTAAAAAGTTTCAGAATAGGTAACTTCGTGATGATTAAGCCTATATTCATAGGAGTAAGACTGATTAAAGCTTTTAAGAAGTGACAGTTAAGTCAAACTCTTTCAGTCTGTACTTTGCATAGACATAAACATGAGACGACTCTTAACTTTGTCTAAAGTCAAAGCTATGTTAGTCCATTGGGCCCAATTATTTCTAAATTTTAAGGTCCATAAAAGCCCAAAAGGAGAGAAGACTCTGGATTGTTTAGAAGCTTTGGTATATCTCAAAAAATGGAGATTCTAAGACCATGTACATCAGTGAACTTCATTAGGGGTTCACCAAAAAATAAAAAATTTAAAATCATTAATTTTTTTTTTTTAAAAAAAAACAGACTAATCGTGGGCCGCCACGTGTCGTGGGGCCCACAATACAGTTGAAGAGTCCGGTTCTTCGTAGAGCAACTGCAAGAGGAGGTTCACTATTTTTATTCATATTTTATTTGTTTTTTTCTTGGAATCTGTGTATTAAACCTTTAATGCACTTGCTCTAAGTGAGATAGTAGGAAGACAAGAAATAAAGTCTACAATCATCATATCTTGTTGAATTTCTTTTAAAACTAAATTTAAAAGTAAATAGAAAAGAAAAATCTAATATATATATATATATGTGACATATATATGTCACTATTTAATCTTTTAATGCAAATTATGTAACACTAAAATTTATTATATCATACCTTCATAAGACACATAAGAAAAAATATAAATTTTAACCTTTCAAAAGAAAAAAGAATAATTTCCTCTTTTATACATGTATACAAAGTTAATAAAGACAAATTACACTCATCAAGTTGATTAATCACAAGTATAATACTTAATTTAACAAGAACTATGTTGATTTTTTTAAGATTAAGCTCAAATACAAAGATAAAAACAAGTTCCGGTTGGCTAATAAAAATTAGAAATACGAAAAGAGATAATTTAAACGAATATAATATATATTCGAAGATAATATGTATTTGGTTAAATGGTTGAGTGTTATCTTCATTATATTTTATATCTGAATTTAATTTCAAAAACTATATTTATCACGAATTATATTGTTAAAAACTGAAAATGAGAACTTAGCCATAAATCAAATTTTATCGATCTAATTAAATATATCTTAAGACTTATCTTATTATATGTGAATCAGTGACTCGATAATACAAATATTATATGTTATATTTAATATTTTCTCGTGGTCAAATCAATAATAAAAACATAAATATTAATTTTTTTTTGTCAATTTTACTCATTTATTTTACTAATAAAATTGACATATATTTGATCCATAACTAAATTATTTTTACTGAAGCTAGCAAGATTTAAATCTCTTATCTAATACCAAAATAGATTAGGAACTATCCAATTGGACCTCTACTTGTTTGGCAAGTTTTTAAGTAATATGGAATCTAATACATTAACATACAAAATAAGTACTATATGATAACTATTTGATATATGAATTTGATTAGTCAAAATATTTGCTGGCATGTGTGTGAATCACATATATATTTATTTATTGAGCTGTTTATTTATTATAAAACTGATCAAGAATCGTTATCATTGACGCATGACCATCGTTTTATAATCCTTTACGTGTCATAATCCAAAAGGGTTTACAAATTCATAGAAAATTCACTTTTAAAATATTTTAAAACTTTGCATTAGTCGTATATTACATGCCAAGCTTTATAAATTATCCATACATATAATATACCACACTTAAAAAAAAATGAGACTTATGCAAAGTCTGAGATAATTTATTTGAAAAAACGATATGTTATCATACTGTTTTCCTCTTTTTATAATTAAAATAATTCGAACAAACTCACTTCAATTTTCCATAAATATGAAAGTTCATCTGTTACATAAAACATCTAATTTCGAGAAACTATTAGAGATTTTATATTGTCCAAATGAGTCTAAAACGACTAACCCATAAGAAATATTCTAAATTCCAAATAAGAATCAAACTAGAATTTCTGTAACTTTATTTACTAAATATTTACTATATATTTACTAAATATTTTCCATACATATATATTATTCGACTACAAGTCTCTCACCATTTCATCATACTTTATCAGAAAACTATTTTGCAGAAAGAAAAAATGTTAAGAAAATGAGCTAAACTAGCTAGAAATGTCAATCCCAACCTATAATAAAACTTTTATAAATTGATAATGTGGGAACTATACTGAAACTATAATTTTTTATTAATATATAGAGATTATAATTTATCGATATACCTAATTAAACTAAAAAATTAATTTGAAATTATAAAATGATATCATCTTGTTATTGATGACCTAAGTTTTTTTTTGTCAACTTTACTATAGTTGGATCGACAAGGCCCGATCCATAGCCAAAGCCCAAACTCTAAAATTCCTTTCTTCTTTCTCCTTGCACCTGAGAAGACTCGAACCCGGGTGCTTGAGGATTTGTAAAGTGGCCACTACCACTGGACCACCTGTCCTCGACTATTAATGAACTAAATATTAATTTAAACTTTTCATTAATTATCTAATAATATGTAAAGATAAAAAATTAGATGAAAATATTTTTTTGTTAACATTGGACCACAACTGGCCGACTTATTAGCCAAGTCTATGTATAATACAGGTGACAGAACTTGATCCCGAGATATACAAGTATGCTTGTATTTAGTAGACTTATTATTTGCCACTAGACTAAAAGCCACTTACAAATTAAAAATATATATGGTTGACTTATATTTTTTTTATCAACCTTACTCAATTTTTTTAGTGCTAATAGGATCAACAAAAAATCGATCCATAGCCAAATTTTTTTTCTTCTCCTTACATATAAGAGCAATTGAACTCGGGTGCCTGAAAAATGTTAAAATGACATTTACCATTAGACCACACGTTCTCGGCGTTGAATTCTATTTTTAAGAACATTACATATTGGTTGAAAACATATGTTAACGAAAATATGTTTATATAACTGGTTTAACGCGTAAATAATTGTAGACATCAAGAATTTTCAAGGCTAATAAATTACATAAATAATTATTCCCTCCGTTTTATAATATAAGTTGTTTTAGAAGGTTTTTTTGTTTCAAAGTTAAAAGTTAAATTAAACTAACTTTTTATTTTAATTTCTTTTTCTTTCCTTTTTTTAATTAAATTTTGAGATAAAATGATGAAACAAAAAACAAAAAATTTCAAGCAAAACAAAAATATCTATATAAAAGTCAACGGTGTGATTATTGATGGATCGGAAGTGAACCGCCTGAGCACTCCACCGGCTGAGCTATATTGAAATTTACAAAACTACCCTTGGATCTAATTCCCATTTGTGAAAACGTCAATACTTCTGTTTCTCAATTTTTCAAACGACAAAACGTGCTCCATTATTACGGTGAAACTATTCTCTATCAGAAAAATAAAACTCATTATTACCATTGAATTTTTATTTACGAAAAGAAAAGTTGAAACACACTAAACAAAAATAAAGGAACGTGTATTATTATCTGTTATATACAAACATATTTTTTTCGATATTACAATATTGTTGTCTACGATAGACCGTATAAATATCTATTGTAGACAACACTGCATGTTATATTCGTGGTAAACCGTATAGATATCCACCATAGACAATAAATATATATTTACCGTAAACATTAAATATATATCCACTATAAATTATTATATATGTTCGTGGTAGATAGTATTATAGTTAACTGTAGACAATACTCTATATTATGTCATTACACGAAATGCTTCATTTTCTCAAAAAATAACATTTCGTGTAAGGTTCAATAAAAAATTAAAGTTTTTTAGAATTTTTTTAACCTTACTTATTCATTTTATTAATGGAATCGACAAATATTCGATCTATAGTCAAATTACTCTCACTAAAACTGATTTGATCCATAACCAATTTAGAATTTAGAATTATCTTTTTAATAATATTTGTAAATTATATGGTAATTTGCATATACTACATAACTTCACTGTTACATCAATTATCTACACAAGCACTTTAATACATTTTTGGTTTCTTTTAGTCAAAGAAAAGGCTAATTTCGTCTTTACAAAATCAAATAACCAATATTTAATTAACTTAACAAGAATTGTCACAATCCCATAATTAATATAAATCATAACCTTAAGTACTCATCGACCTCAAAACTAAATTACTCAAAACCACAAAACAAAACAAAACAAAACAAAAACTCTTTTTTCTTTGAAAGAAAGATGAAATTTTGGAGCCAAAGATTAACGTTTATAGTCTTCATGATCTTCTTATTCACCGGACTTCATTTCTCCTCCGGCCGCAAGCTAACTAGTACGACGGAGTTCCGGCGATATAGTCTTGCCGGAGAAAGATTGTTACCGGAGGAACACGACGGAGAGAGGTATGATCGGATCTATGGAGTTTCTGCTAGAACTGTTCCTGCTGGTCCGAATCCACTTCACAATAAATGATATTATTATTATTATAGTTAAGTTTTTTTGTGGCTTAAATTTGTTGTAGGGATTTATTTAGATTTTTTTTATTGTAAGTTTCAACAAATTATTATACTATTTTCTTGTTCTTTTAACTTCTTGTATTGTGTATATATTAAAGAAAAAAATATACGTATAGAGAGTTTTTGTAAAATGTTTCATATTTACATTTATTGTTTAAGATTTGGAAAATATGTATGAATGAAAGCTCGGATTGAAAAATAAGAAAATTGTTATACAAGGAGATTTCCGAAAATATTATGGGGCCGATTGCTAAAGGCTGTAGTATTGCTGTAGGATTTTGACGGTAGGGTTTTTGGCCGTAAGTTTTTTTTGTTGTAAATGTTTTTGTCATAGGAATTTATATTTGTAAAATTCATAAATTTTGATTCTAGGTTTTTGGCTTTCTACAACCAAAACTAAATACTGTGGGAAAGATTTTTGCTCTGCAAAATAACTAGAATCATTACTATTCACACCCTATATCTTCCAATTTATGATTATATACATATTTATGTTTGTGTAAATAAGGCAAGTTAATTAACCTAGACAATGATATGTTACAATATACACCCATTATCTATGTCAATTAACCTAACTTGCTTTATTTATATAAACACAAATATGTATAAAATCATAAATCGGAAGATATAGTATTTTTCGAAATCTCCTTGGATAACAAAAATATCATTCTAGTTTTATTTTGGTTTGTTTTTAAGAAAAAGAGGTATGAATATTTATTTTTTGACAAAAAATATAATATTTATATTTGATAGTATTAAATACGTCATGTTAGTGTGACAGAGCTTGTAATATATTAAATTCTAATAACTTATGAATTCCCGCAATTTTCGTTTTCTCACGTGAACATGATTATTTTTTCCTATAAAATAAATCAAAAAATTCTTGGCCATAATAATAAGAAAAAAAACCAACTAAAATTGTATACTCTTAAAGACTAGTGATAGCTATTCTCTATTCATAAGATATTTTTTCTATGAGCTTTGGGAATTGGCCATTTTCCCAAATATATTTCAAGCAAAACTATACACTATTAATCTCCAAATGTATATTTATTTCAACCTTATCATTATTAGATTGACAAGCCTCGATTTATAGCCAAAACCCATATCCTATAATTTTTTCTCCTTCTCTTTACATCGGAGATGAATTAAACCCTAGTAAATAAGCGTTTGTAAAGTGACAATTACTATTGGGTTACCTGTCCTCGATCTAAATGTATTTCTAATATATATATATATACTATATATATAATATGTGTGTGTTGTATATGTTTCTATGAATCTTGGAACGACAATCAACGTGTACATATGAACAAAAAGAGCAAAATATTAAACAAGTCATTAATTCAACAAAGGAGAAGAAGAAAGTCAAAATTTATTATACTTGTAAAACAATTCTCTTTTTACATTAATAAAGTGATAATTATGAGTTTACGAGTCAATAAAATGGGTAGGCTCGACCCAACCATGCGTTTGACTCCTTTTTGAATTAGACTATAGTTCTCATTACCTTCAAATGTTCCTTTTTGTTACATTTTTCCAAATGTAATGATAATTTTGTTCTTATACATTACAAACTATACTAAAAGGTATTAACACATTTCTACATAAAACATATTTTAGTCTTATTCACATTCACAATCAAGATTTGTGAACCTAATATTTGCTTTTCCATTGAAATTTTGGAAAGAATTAGAACAAAAATTAGTATGTTCATATACAAAAGTAAGACCATCAACGTTGACAACTATTATATTTATTTCTTAATATGGAAGAAAATTTTATTTATTTTTAAGTATAAATTTAAACAAGTTTACATTCACCGACAAATGAGAAAAATAAATATATATTCAACTTAAATGAAGTAACAACGTGCCGAGTTATGATGATCCAACTAATGACTTGGCACCAGAGTTTGACTTCGACTCGCTGTATTATATAGCTTAAAAAGGAATTTTGTATGAGTTTTAGGCTATAAATCGGATTTTGTCGATCCAACGTTGACAAAAAAAAGAAGTAATAATGTTTGAAACCAATATTTTAACATTTTTGGCCCTTTTACAATGGGAAATTGTAGAAAATGACAAAGAATAAATTGAAAATTGGACAAATGACAAAGAGAAAAAAATAAATTACTCTTTACTAACAATTGTCTTTATAACACATTGCTAACAATATTATTATCACATTATTATTTTTGTTATACGTTTATCTAAAAATTTATAGAGTTATATTAATAGTTATTGTTGAAAATTATGAGAACCCTTTTATTCATTCTAATTCTCCCTGTTATTTATATTATACCGAACTTGTTATATATACAAACAAAATATTATACTGCTAACTATAACATTATGCGTACAAACAAAACATCATATAGTTAACTGAATTGGGGTAAAAGAATAATCGAAAGTCCAATTGCTAATTATCTTTTTTTTTTGTCAACAAGTAACCATTGAATCGACATCAATGTCTTATCCATAGCCTAAATTTTTCAAATAGAACATGATGGAATTTGAACCTTCTCATCCCTAGCTAAATCAAGAGTAACCCAATTGGACCACTTTTTTTTTTTTTTCACAATTACGAATTATCATCTTACAATTGTCATTTCCACCAATTGACTCATTTACAAATGGTCAAAAGCTTCCAGGGGTGTGTAGAATCAAAACTAAAAGTTTTGGGTTACATATCTAATTATAAAGCTTCTTTAAGGATTACCATGAAAATATTTCAGACATCACTAACACGTGTCTTCTTAATAATACATGTCAACGATATTTATCACCTGAGAGAAAACACAGTGAACTAAATCTGCCGGAAAAAAAAAAACTCTGTTTCAGACCAATTTTCTCACCGGAAAAATGTTGCGTCAGCTCCCGCAAACTATTACGGCGGATGAAACGCCGGATTGGCTTCCCGTCGGTTGGATTGTTCACTCTAAACCTCTAAAACGCGGTCGCCAAACTAAGGTTTACTCTCGACATTTTCATGCTTTTGTGTTTCTGTGTTCTCTCTGATTCTCAGCTTTCTAATACGGAAAGTTTTGATTTTTCAGTGTTTTGATCCCAATGTAGAAATAGAAACTTTTGATCACACTGTTTACTGTGAAAAGCCTTCATTGATTTGAGGATTTTTGACCTCAAATTGGGAAAAATTACAGTTAATATCTTCATGAATCTGAGAAATCTGTCTTCAACTTTGAGAGAAATCTATCATCAAGTTGATAATTCGAACTCTAATTGAGAAACTTTGTGAAATTTTCTTCATTAAGTTGAGAAAAACTGACCTTTGATTGAGAGATATAATGAAAAAAAATTCGTCTTTGAGCTCTCATTGTTAGTTTTGTTTGGCTTGCATGCAAGTTGAAGTAGATTTTGCAATTTTGTCTTTTACATTTTGCAGATATACACACAATTGAGAACAGGTAAAACGTTCTCTACCAAGGATCAGGTTCTTGAGTACATTAGAATGGAGAAACTTCGAGAGAAAAGAGAACACATTACTGAGAGAAAGAAAGGAAATGTATGAGAGTTCTCTACCAAAGATCTTATTCTTGTATACACTTTCATAATGGGACTTTATTTCTATGTTCTTTGATCGGATTATATAATGTTTCTTTCTCTTGTTTTCTCTTGTTTGCAGTTAAGAGCCTTTCATTATAGACAGTCCACAATAGAAAGGCCTCCTTGGCTTCCTGATCATTGGAGAGTAGAGCTGAGGATTGGTTCTATTTGTGGGAATGCATATAATGTATAATGGAGTAATCTTTGGTAAACATTTTCTTTGTTTGTTGAAAAATGAAAGATTTGTTCTTTTGTAGATGTATGTGAACTCAATAACTGGTTACAAGACCAATTTGAAGAAGAATGTGCTATCGTATGAGAACAATATGAAATCTTTGGATTCATCGGGTGATGAAGACGAAACTGAGTGTAATGAAATTGTAAGATGGGTGATTTAGTTTGAAAGTTTGATACTTAAAAAGAGGTTCTAGTAGCTGATTGATTCCGTATTTTTACTTTTGCTTGTTGTGTTTTACAAGTCTTATGTAATTGAGGAAGATGAAGAAGATTTCTCAGAGAGTGAATATGTCGAGGAACAACGTATGTGGGAGGATATGGAGAATTTCTCTAATGTAGCTTCAACTTCTGTAAGTGAATTTGTTCTTAGTTCTCTTTTGTTTCTTCTCTAACATGTTATTGATGGGAACTTTATTTATGTTTGCTTATTGTAGCAACGGTCACAGCCAAAAAGATTAAAGAAATTGGAGTCTCGAGCAAAAACACAATGCATCTTTATAGGTAAGTGGAGGAAAGGAACCAAATATTAATAATACAGAGAAATTTGTTGGTTAGTGAAGAGATATAGTCTTTTGTATGTGCAGATGAGGATACGAGTAGTGACAGTGATAGTGACAACAAACTTTCAGAAGCTGAGACCTCAAAAAAAGAAAATGTTTTGAGAAAGTCTTTTGAAGAGAAAAACTTGAATAATGTTGTGGTTGAATGTGAAGATAAGGCGAGGGAGATCCCAGGTTTAAGTGGAACATTAACTGTTGAAATCAACCTGGACTGTGAACCTGCAAGTGATAGTTTGGTAAGGAAGGATTGGAATAAAAGTGGAACCGAAGGAACAGGAACAAGAAATATTGAGATCATTGACATAGAGAGTGATTCCACTGACATGAGTGACTCATCAGAAGCTGTTGAAGTGAATCAGGAATCAGGAGGTAAAAGTGAAGAGCCTCTTAAAGCTCAAGCTGCGCAGGAAGAAAGTACTGATGAGTTGGGAAGATCAGTATTCTTTCCACAGAGAGAAGCTCCTTCACATTCTGTACTTGCTTTTGACACTCCTAATGCTAGATCATCTGCAGAGGATCTTAGCAACACCATGGAGCTTGGTTTAGACCTGCAAGGAAAGAGCATCAGTGACTCCAAAAAGAAAAATAAAGACACAAAAGAATGTTCATCTAAGAATATCAAGATGAAAGACACTGAAGCACCAACCGAAAAAATTGAGAAAGACAAAAGACCACCAAGTAAGTCGCAGAAGAAGCGAAACTCGAGTGTAATCATGGAGAAAAAAACTGAAGATTGGCCTGATCCATGCCCATACTTCCCTTTTGAGCCTATCACAAGTTCATTTCATGATGAAGATGACTCGGTAATCCGCAGGTACTTGGAGCAATACTATAGAGATCAAGGGAGTGAAGATAGCAATATACCCTTACCTGATTTCGGATTGCCTAGCTTTTCCAACATCAGACTCTCACCGAATGAAGAGCCTGATTCTAAGAGAATGGAGTCTCCTGGTCCTCCATGTGTACCGGATGCAAGTTCAAGCTTGCCTAGTTGCAGTTCCATAGGATCCGGTATGCAACAGACAGTTAAGGGACATTGAGACTTCAGTAGCTCTTTAGGTTTAGTTGTTTTAAAACCTTAACGTAAGAAAAATCAGAACATGTGTATGTATGTAGTAAAAAAACTTTAACTTTTGATCATAAGTAAGAAGCTAAAATAAGAACCTGTGTATGTATGTATGTACTGGAATGATAAGAAACGTGACACTGATCTTCTCTGAAGGGAACGATTTTGTGTTCAGATCCTTTTGGGAACATTAGGTTTGGAATTTGCTTTGCTTTCTCAGTAGAGTCTGAAACTAGAGCAAAAGCTTCTTGAGGACAATCAATTACTTAATAATGGATGATATCATCAGTTTGATCCTTGCTTTGTAGTTACTGTTTATTGGTAACCATTGAACAGATGTCTCTAGTCCTGGTTTTTCTTTTTCAACAAGTTAGAGATAATATCAATTCCTTTTGTTTTGGCAAAGAAAAACAAATAGATAATATCATATCTTTTTGAAAACTAACATCAAATCTTTTGGATAAGTTGGATATAATATCAAATCCTCTTGCAATGCACTTATATATATAAATATAAAACCCTAAAACGTTTGTGTAGTTTCTCGGGTAAATAAACATGTTTAGACGGCTTTTCTTAGTTTTGAGCTCAATATATGTAGCGACACTGCTAAAACAAACATCGCTAAGATTTTTGAAGAAAAGATCCAAAAGTTGTGATCAAAAGTTTAGTTGTGAAGACAGAATCAGTGTGTTGCCTGACGATTTGCTTGTAGAAATATTGTCTAGGCTCTGGACGAAAGATGTAGTGACAACTATGATTTTGTCGAAAAGATGGCAGTTTCTTTGGATGATGGTACCAAAACTCAGTTACAAGGAAGAAAGTGATGAGAAACAACACTGTTTATGTCAGTTTATTGACGAGTCATTACAACTTCATAAGGCACCAATATTAGAAGAATTATATATAGAACTTGATCATTCTAGTTGTCCGGTTCCGGTTGATGTTGATGTTGAAAAGTGGATTGCAAATGCGGTTGATCGTAAGGTACGAAAGCTAATACTAGTCATCACTCTGCAGAACCTGCAACATTGTTTAAGAGCTTTTACACATGTGATACGCTTGTTAATCTTTATCTTTGCGAAAAAATCGTGGTGGATGTTCCTTCTCCGGCTTGTTTACCTTCACTCAAAACACTTTGCCTTCAGTATGTTGTATATAAAGATGAAGATTCTCTTGTTAGGCTTTTATCACATTGTCCTCTTCTCGAGTTTTTGGCAGTGGGTCGATATGAAGGTGACAATGTGAAAACGTTCCATATAGAAAGCTCTTCATTGAAATACTTAGCATATAGTATTTGTATGGATGGAAATTGGGGATCTTTGGTTATAGATTCACCTGCATTAAAGAACATCTACTTCAAAGATTATTGGGGAGATAAAGCAAATATCTACGTTGAGAACAAGTTGTGTCTTGATAAAGCACAAATCTACGTTGATTTTAGTCCTGATGACAAGTTTATGAGATCTCTTTCTTCAGTCATACATCTCGATCTAGGTTTGAGTGTTGAAACGGTATGTATAGCACTCTTTCAACATTGATTTTAGTTCGAAGTGAGACTGATTTGAGACTAATTGCGCAGTCTCAGATGACTAGTTTTCTTTTAGTGCGTCGTTATAACTCGAATGTTTGTTTATGTCTTCTTGTATTTAGGCTTCATGGTGTAACAGTATCAACTTCACACAGCTTTTGGAGTGTAAGATAAGTCTTATAAATGAATTTGACTGGTTGGAAACACTAATGGCATTACTACAAAATTCTCCTAATCTGAAGCTTCTTTTCATTGACCAGGTTTGTTGTAGTTTTCTTTCATGACAATCAAAAACTGTTTTAAGTATGTTCATTGTATTGATCCTTGTTGTGTTGTTGCTTCACAGAGCCAAATTCAATTTAAGGAAGACTTCTCACTATCATGGAACGAACCAAGTTCTGTTCCCAAATGTTTGTCAAGTCATCTCGAGATCGTCCAGTGGAATGGATATATAGGAAGAAACAAGGAGAAAGAAGTCATAAGATACATTTTTACCAACTCCAAGTGTTTAAAGCGAGCTGGAATTTCCATGAAGCTCAAAGATGAAGAGAAGATGAAAGAGTTAGAATCTATGTTTAGGATTTCGAAATCATCCAAACTACTCTTCTCCAATCAATTTGAATTTCCAAGCCTTCTAGAAGAAATGACTGAGTACTTAAATTCGGATTAATCAAACTATTATTGTTATATTTTTTCAGACTTACTTGAATCTAAAAAGAACAACCTTAACAAAAGAAAGTTCTTCAGATAACTTCACTTGGGTTGATGATTCTCTCTGATGAGTATTGTAGATGTCCCTCAGTCCACAAAGCTTTCTCTTTCTTTGATACTGTGGCTCTCTTTTAGACTCAAACAAGAGTTCTTGTATTGTGTTTTGTGCCTGTTGAATCTCTTTATAAATTATTTTCTGAGATAACTTTTTTTATTTTCCTCCGCAGTGTTCAAACTAAATCTGCAACATATTGCTCAGTTGGTTGTTCTAATCCTTTGATGCAGTTGTTTCTCTCTGTTTGCAATTCATCTATGTCTCTATTTATATCTTCTAACTTTTGGTTTGGATCAGTTTCTGTTTTGCCAACATCTTCAAGTTTCTGAAGTGATTCTCTGTTATCCTGTGACAACCGAAATGTCTGAGCCTGGAAGCTACAAGCTAGCTAGAGACTGAGAGAGACAAGAGATGATTATGAAATGTGATGAAAGTAACATAGAGAAAAAAATGGATTAAAGGCAAGGAAGATCCTAGGTTTGACTGAATTATTTACTGCTGAAATCAACATGAACTGTGAACTTGCAAGTGATCAGTACTTTACTAGAGATAAAGTTAGAATTTAAGGAACATACTTAGATCAGTGACTTAATTGACATGAGTGCCTCATCAAAAGCTGTTGAAGAGCCTCTTAAAGCTCAAGCTGTGCAGAAAGAAACTGCTAATGAGTTGAGAAGATCACTATTCTTTCCATATAGAGAAGCTCCTTTGCATTCTCTACTTGATGATCAAGCAAGCAAAAGAAAAATGCAAACGCTTACTGCAGTTGCATGTGTGCACAAGTCCCATTGTGTACGATATAGCACACAGTTATTACAATATAGTAAGCTTGTAAGAATGAGAGAAAGCTTGTAAAGAGTGTAAGCTTTGCTTGTTTGAATCAATTAAGGATTCAATCTGTCTCATTCTGTATTTTTACTCCAATCAATCAATCGCATTCTCCTATGTACTTCAATATCATTTCAGTACTGATGCATAGTCCAAATTTGCAGCTATTTAATCCAGTGTACATGTGTTTGCAAAGAGACACGTACCGGACTCAGCAGCAGCCCGTAAGATGCACCACAGAGACATTTTGAACAAAGTACAAAGATGAACTTAACAAAAGATTACCAAAGCATATCTGAAAAGTTTCTATAAAACTTGTCATCACATAACATATCTCTTTACAACAGTAAACATAAACAAACATGATAAATAAAAGATTTAACAAGAACATCAGAATAGAAATAGATAAAGTAAGAAGCAATATATATATATATATATATGACACTAAATCTTCCATTCTTTCATATATACACACATTTTTCTCCAAAATTCAGAAGAAAAATAAATAAACTGGGCAAAAATATTCTAGACATACCACAGTCTCGATCCATACCTTAGCCCATATCCTAAACCAGCCGACTGAGAGTAACTCGGCAGACCTTTATTATTTTAAATTTTAAATAATGTATTAATATCAAATCTTTTGAATAAGTTGGAGCAAAATCTCGTGCATCGCAGGTATATATAATTATAAAACCCTAAAACATTGGTGAGTTTTAGGTAGAAACAATGTTTTGGACGGCTTTTGTTAGTTTAGGTAAAAACATCGCAGGTATTGCGTATGAGATATCATCAATACTACTAAAACGAAGATCGCAAAAATTTAGTTCTGAAGACAGAATCAGTGTGTTGCCTGACGATTTGCTGGTGAAAATACTGTCTAGAATCTCGACCAAAGATGCAATAAGGACTATGATTTTGTCGAAAAGATGGCAGTTTCATTGGACAATGGTACCAGAACTCTTGTACAAGGAGAAAAATGATGAAAAACAAGATCGTTTATGATGGTTTAACAAAAAGAAAAAACAACCTTTATGGCTGTTTATTGAAGAGTCATTACAACTTCACAAAGCACCAATATTAGAAAACTTATATATAGAACTTGGTCATTTTAGTTCTCCGGTTCCTATTGATGTGGGAAAGTGGATTGCTAATCGTAAGGTTCGAGAGCTAACACTAATCATCAATTGGTCTGCAGAACCTACAACATCAACATTGTGTAAGAGCCTTTACACATGTGATACACTTGTCAATCTCTCAAAACACTTGGCCTTTTCCGTGTGGTGTATAGGGATGAAGATTCTCACTTTATCGAATTGTCCTCTTCTCAAACTTTTGGCAGTGTCTCGATATGAACATGACAATGTGAAATCGTTCAATATAAAAAACCCAATGAATATGTGAATCATAAGAAAGGAAATCAAGGATCTTTGGTTATAGATTCACCAGCATTGAAGAAAATCATCTTCTTAGATAATAAGACATATTCTTGCTCGATTGAGAACAAGTTTTGCCTTGACAATGCAGAAATCTACGTTGATTTTAACCCTGATGACAAGTTTATGATATCTCTTTCCTCAGTCATACATCTTGATCTAGGTTTGAGTGTTAAAACAGTATGTAACACTCACTCTTTCAACAACTATCTTGCTTTCTTAATATTTCTTATTCTTCGATTATGATTATTCTTACATAATTGTAGGCTACATGGTGTAATCCTATCAACTTCTCACAGCTTATAAAGTGTAAGATAACTCTTGTAAATAACTTCGATTGGTTGGAAACACTAATGAGATTACTACAAAATTCTCCTAAAGTGAAGCTTCTTTTCATTGACCAGGTTTGTTGTATTTTTCTTTCATGACAATTAAAAACTGTTGTAAGTATGTTTACTGTATCCATCATCCTTGTGTTGTTGCTTCACAGAGCCGTATTCGATTCAAGGAGAACTTCTCACTATCATGGAATGAACCAAGTTCTGTTCCCAAATGTTTGTCGAGTCATCCCGAGATCGTCCAGTGGAATGGATATATAGGAAGAAACAAGGAGAAAGAAGTCATTAGATACATCTTTAACAACTCCAAGTGTTTACAGAAAGCTGTAATTTCCATGAAGTCAAGATGCAAGATTAAAAACGAAGAGAAAGTGAAAGAGTTAGAATCTATGTTTAGGATTTCGAGATCATCCCAACTACTTTTCTCCAATGAATTTGAGTTCCCAACCGTTGAAGAAGAAATGAATGAGTATTTAGATTCGGTTTAGTCAAACTATTGTTTGTTCTAGTTTCTCGAGTTATTTGAACTCAATGTTTCTAAATCAAATATGTCGAAGATTATATTGTTCCTTGACGATGAGGGTTCAATTAGATTGGCACAATGACCAATTTAGATTGGATTGGTTCAGTGACCACTTTAGGTGAAGCTTAACGACCAATAAAAACCAAATTTGAACACAAGATTTGGTATGTTTTTAGAGGTTCAAAAAAGGTTTCATAGATTCAAGAACAACTGAAAAATCTTCATACCGAAACAAGTTCTTAACAAAATGAATCAACATCTCAGGAGTTTTGAATCAAAAAGAACGATCTGAACACAAGAACACAAGGACTCTCTGAACAATGATACTTTTTCAAATAAAAGCTTAACAGACTCAAATCAAACAGTAACACATATTGATGTTCTTTTCTTAGTATGATGCTTCAGAGTTTTTCCAGCCTCCATAAGACTCCTCTTCGAAACCTCTGCTTCGGTTTTCCTAACAAATATCACCCGAAAAAGAACACATTGTTCTTCAGAGTCTACATTTTATGATTAACATCTAAAACCAGAACAATGCAAGATGATTATACCGTAGGCTTGAAGGAAAGAGCGACCCAAATCTCGCCTTTGTACTCTTCATCTTTCACCACATTGTATGCAGTAGGTGGTATACTTCCTTCAAGAAAAACCGGCTCCAATGGTATACTGCATTGTCTCGAAACACATCTCCTTAGTTAGATTCTAAATCTATTGATTAAGCCAATTCTATTGTACAAAACAAGGATTCTAAGATCTTACGTTGCTTCACCAACACTATCATCTTCTGTGCCAACATCTTTGTCAAAGAGTCTAGCTCTTAACTCTGAAGTTCCTTCAGAGACAGTGAAGATAAATGTCTCATTCCATTCTGGAGTTGTTCCCTGTCCTGCAAGATTTCAAACTTCTTCTCCTCAACTCTTAAAACCACAAAGATTAATCATTGATTTTAATTTTGATCCAGAACTTACCTGCTGCAACACTGCTCTTCTGATCTTGAGTTCGACAAGTCAGAAGCACATAAGGATCCATGTTATCTGTTCATCAACCAAACAATAAGTCAGATCAGATATTCCAAATGCTGCAGAGACCTCTATATTTCAGTAAATCAAGGACCAATCTTTGAGAAATCCAGATTTACTTGTTCATAATCAGAAATCATTTCGAATGAGCCAAAGGTCGAGATTTATATAAAACTAGTGATCAAATCATTAGAAGCTATTGATCTCTATTAGTATCAGTTACTGTATAAGATATAAATCAAAATCAGATTCATAATCACATTTTTAAACAGAGAAAACTCAGATCGTTGTAGTCAACAACATCAATCCAAAAACATATCTCAATTTCAAATCTTTGATCCAAAAAGTTCTGAAATTTAACATACATTTGTAGAATCAATCATCAACCAACAAAACCCATCAACAAAACATAAATGGATTCTAAGAATTTCAGACAAAACATAAAGAAAACGAAAGCTTACTCAGAAAATCTGTGTCTTCGAGACCTTTGGCACTGACAAGAACGACTTCAAGAGTTCCAATAGGCATTGTTTTGTGTTCTGTCTTGTGATCTTTTTTTTGTTTTCTCAGAGAAAAGTGTTAAGATCCCAAGTGAGAGAGACAGAGAGAGATGTGAAGCTTTTTTCTGATTTGTCCGATCGTTTTCAGAACGTGGGAATTTAGGACATGGCTGTAGCGCGTGGACGCGTGACTACAACTAATGCCAGCTTTTTCTCTTAATTAAGAGTCATAAAAATTAGCTGTGTTTTGTTGAAAATAGTTAGGTGATTAATGAGATTGAGAATTTGGGTCAAAGTCAAAAATTAATAAATTAGTTTTTGTTACGGATTTGAGTAGGTGCCATTTGGTAATTACAAATTTACAATTTTTTTTTCAGATCGACAACGACACCCGATTCATAGCCTAAATTCTTCAAATGGAGGAGGATGATATTTGAACCCATCACCTCATGCATAACTAAATCAGGGGTAATTCTTGGCTACAATTTTCTTCACTCGTTTTTTTTGTCAACGGTAATATCAATATGGGCCACAAAAGCCGGCCCATTAGCCAAATTCCTACATAAATCTTGTAGACAGTAAGACTCGACCCCTGGTTGTGCATGTGCGCACGTCTTTAGTGGACTTACCACCAGCTATAGGACTAAAGACCACTTGCATTTTCTTCATTTGTAGAAAATATGATTTTTTTTTATCGGATTGATAATATCCGATGTATAACTCAAATTTATCTTTGAAAATAAGCACTAGACTATTAAATTTTTTTTTTCCGAGATACAAATTAATCTATTCATAAATTTTGATACTCTAAGATATATTTGGAGTGAATGTTGTGAGTCAAATGATTAATTGTCTATTTATACAATATTTTCCACTAGTATTAGATTCAAAAGAGTACCGTAGCTCCGGATAATATATTTAGAATTTCTAAAAAAACATATATGGTCACTACTCGTAATATTATTGCCACAAATTTACCTAAGTTTTTTTTTTGTCAATTGAAAATAATTGATCCGTAGGTGATTTTTAGTCTAGTAGTAACTGGTAAGTTTATTAAAGATAGATGCACTTATACACATAGAAATCAAATTCTATTACATATATTATATAGATGGATCGGTTATTTGTACTCCGATATTAACCAAAAAAAATGATTGATCCATAGTTAGAACTTTACAAAGGACTAGGAATAAACATAATCAATTTCTTTATGTTGTTAAACCGATCCATGGATTTGAATTTGTTTATCCAAATCTATGAATACTGAATATATGTTCCAAGTTGATCCATATCTAAAACATAAACTTGGGATTTGTAACGTCCATCGAAAATTTTGGTTTGTTTAAACTCTGATATGTATTTTTTTGTTTTTTTTAATTTGGGAGTTCCCAGATTTTATGGGAGGGCTCTGAATTTTTTTTTTTCCGGGTGGGAGAGTGATGCAGCTCATGAATTGATCCTCTCTCCGAATATTCAAATAGGCCGAAAACATGATTCTATATCCGTATAAGAATATTAACAATAACTGTGATTTAGTTTCAAGTATTGAGGGAATCGAACCCATAACATGTGTATCACTCGGATCTGTCTCTTACCACTCGACCACAACCACTCAGACTATTTCAGATCTTAACCCATAATTTCCACAAACTTTGATATGTTTCATACATAAATTACATGTCTCCGACTAATATATTTACGAGTTGAATATTTTTCAGTCGTGCTTGTTAGAAAGCACTCAAGATTCTTTAACTTTAGATGTTATCATATCCTTTTCATATTCTGTTTTTTTTTTGAGTTTCATATCTCAACCCATAATTTCCTCCAATGTTAAGGATCACTTGAGTTTTTTATTGGTATCAAGTATTAATAATATTATATATTAAAGTGAGATATACTTTCATTTTGGTATAGTTATAAAGTATAGGATAAAATTATGTACGGTTTGTAACATTCCTTAAGATATGAATAAGATGTGTTTAGTTATAAATTTTTATATAAACAATTTAAATTAATAAATATCTAATAGAAAAACTTTTAAAAGCTAAAATTTAATAAAATATATCGGGTACAAATTTAGTTATTGATTCAATTTCGGTTCGGGTTTCGATTCGGTTTTCTGGATACATATATTTAGGAGTCATTATAGTATTTTGTCGAGTTCAATTTTTTTAATTAATTTTTTTTATTTAAGACTTATTCGGGTATTTTTATTTTTGGATAGAGTTCGGTTCGGTATAAGTCGAGTTTAGATTCAGATATTTTTTATATAAAAATTCAAAATTGAAAAATATTTAGTAGAAAAATTCTAAAAAGCTAAAATTTGATTATTCATTTGGTTTCGGTTCGAGTTTGATTCATGTTTTTAGATATATATATATTTAGAATTCATTGAGATAATTTGTCGGCTTCAGTTCCTTTTATTCTGATTGATTTCGTTTTGTGTTTTGGACATCTAAAACAACATATGGAAAACAATATTCAAAATATTAATATATGTCTAAAAACTTAAGCTAACACAATTGAAAAAAGTTAACAAAATCACACGCTATAGCGTAGATATAATCCTGGTTTTATTATTATAAACATTCATTTTTTGTAATGAAAAAAGTAAAAGATGACAAATTTGTAATGATGAGCTTTATATAATATTTCAAGTATGGTAGATTACTTGAAATGATAACTCTTTTTGTAATCCGTTTAAACAAATGTTGTAATCATATATTCATACGGATCATGCATATATATATATGGCTATTCCAACGGGATTAACATTTTACAAAATTTCTTGAAGCTATATATACATATATATACTTATAAGCTATATATATATATATTGTTAAATGAAATAAAGATGTGAAAGAGATCTCAAAAGTTGATTAGTACTAAAAGAGTTCATAGTAACACATTTTAACAGTTCTAAGCTCCACATTGAAGCTGTCACCAAAAGGGTTAAATATTACCATTTAGAGAATTAATTTTGAAGCATAGTTTAACCATTTAGGGCGATAATATTAGTTATTTCTCAATTTGATTATATATCATCTTCAATTTTTTGGTTTGTTTTAGCTCTCTGAAACTCTCGAGCACTCGATCTAGATCTGATTTTTTTTTTCTTTTTTTGCAAAAATAAGTAAATATCCAAGTAGAATTGTAATAAAACCATTTTTTCGTTTTTTTCAAATTCTAACTCTTCTTCATAAAAAGAAAACATAAACATAAAAAAACGAACCATTTAAGCATTGTAACTAGTTTAAGACATAATAAAAAACAGTAGAAAAACATAAACATAAAGGTAAAGTAATTGGAATCTCAATTACAAGCCCTAATAATTGCTATGCAACAAATATGGATAAGAGGATATCCAAAAGTAATTTTCGAAGGCGACAATCAAACAATATCTCAAATATTACAAGGAAAACACATACACTTCAGGTTGCATAATTGGATTAGAGAAATAAAATATTGGCAGGCGAAATTTCATGAAGTCACCTTTTGTTGGGTACCTCGGTCTAACAATCGAGTCGCAGATATTTTAGCTAAAACTTATCAGTATTATCTTTTCAATCATTTCCATTAAGCCCAGTTTGTATAAATCATGTTCTACATATGGATTATGTAACTTCAAAGTAATAATATGAGTATGATGATGTTAAAAAAAAAAAACGTAAAGAAAAAAAACTTAAATGACTAAAAGCCTTTCTCACAGGAGATATGTAATCAATTACTCAAAAACCGAACCGTTTAAGCATTGTAACTAGTTTAAAACATAAACATAAACATAAAGAAAAGATCTATAGTCAACTACGTACCTATCTTTGATTAATCGAATCCAACATATTTGCAATATCGCAGCCATGAGATCTACGCAAGAGATGGATAAAAGGCTTGAGTTTCAACACCAAGTTCACAAACAGATTATAATTATTATACGTTTCCCTAGCAAACGTAAGTGTCTTGCGAACCACATAATTCCCATACTCATTCCTCGCTAGTCTTATCAATATGTCTACATTGCACTTCAAAAGCTCCATAGCTACAAACATAACCATCGACTTCCCATCTGCCTCCAAGAGTTTCTCCATGACAAAGCTTCCATACTTGTTAAACGAGAGCTTAACGCAGTGCCCACTAAGATTGTATGCGATCTTGTAAGTGTAAGACAAGTTATTTAGCTCAAGCACGTGTTGAACCACATAGTTCCCTATCTCATTGTTGCATAGCACGAGAGCGTTTTGTGCGACAAAGTCTAGTATACAATCTCTGTAATACTTGTTGTCCACGTTAGTTATAAAGTCCTTGAGTGCAATGCAGCCATGTTTATTACAAGCTATGCCAAGTGCGTGGAAGAGAACGTGCTTGTACAAGGTTGTTTTCTTATTCGGTTCAAAGACAGCCATGGCTCGTAGTGCTACAGATGACGCGTATTTGTCGGTCATGATATCGAAGAAGTTTTTCCTGATAGCATCGCAGAAAAGTTCGTCTAGGTCATCTGAAAACCCTAGGAGTTTTAGTATGCGTTCTGATCCAAACTTGTTTCTGACGATAGTCAAGAAGTAATCGGGATCTGAAGTAAGCAAATAACCTAGCTTCTGTAGCTCTCCTCTGTCTGACTCTGTGATCATATACTCAAAGGAGTCCACATCATTCTCGTTGGTCATGAAGTTGAATAGATCAACGCTTGGAAGAAGAAATAAATCAGAGATTCGTTTAGGAGAATGGAGAGGACCATACATGGCTGAAAGTGAGAAGTCACAGTTGTCTGAAACTGAGAAGGGATTATCGTGGAGAACCATGGACATAGTACGAAGTTGTTGATTAATTGGTCTTGTAAAGTGTTGATACGAGTCCGAAACAGAAGAATTGATATCGAAGTGAAAAAGTGAGTAATCATTCGAACCTGATGAGGAAGGTTTATCGGGAAGAGCCATGAATGTAATGTATGTTGCTGCTTAATGAAATTTTTGTGAGATTTTGGAAAGTATGAGAGATTTTTGCAGTGATTGAATTGATTTCAGGTGTTTTGAATTTATAGAACGAGCTAGGGTCAGCTTTTCTTATTTCCTATTACAATTAGGATTCAAGTTCCCGCTTTAAGTTTTTATAATTCTATCTACTTTTTCTTATATTTTATTTATAATTAAATAATGATTTAATATATATATATATATATATATAATAAAACTGTTACGCTAAAAGATTCATATCTTTTATTATAATTTTGAAATATATATAATAAAACTGTAGTGTTAAGAGATTCATATATTTTATAATAATTTTGAAATATATATAATAAAACTGTAGTGTTAAGAGATTCATATATTTTATAATAATTTTGAAATATATATAATAAAACTGTAGTGTTAAGAGATTCATATATTTTATAATAATTTTGAAATATATATAATAAAACTGTAGTGTTAAGAGATTCATATATTTTATAATAATTTTGAAATATATATAATAAAACTGTAGTGTTAAGAGATTCATATATTTTATAATAATTTTGAAATATATATAATAAAACTGTAGTGTTAAGAGATTCATATATTTTATAATAATTTTGAAATATATATAATAAAACTGTAGTGTTAAGAGATTCATATATTTTATAATAATTTTGAAATATATATAATAAAACTGTAGCGTTAAGAGATTCATATCTTTTATAATATTTTTGAAATATCTCTATTATAATAAAACCGTAGCGTTAAGAGATTCATATCTTTTATGATAATTTTGAAAAAATATTTATCTCTTGATAATATTTGATAAGATTCTTTAACTGATTCTTATTAATATCTTTACTATATAATATTATTAATTTTAATATAAAAGATTTTTTAACTTAAATATATAAATCTAAAGATAAAACGATCAAATATAATAAAAATCTATTATATAAAAACACAAAAACCAAACACAATTTTTATGGGTAAAGTATATTATGACATAATTTGTGGAAGAGTTTAGATGAAAATATTTTGTAAAAGATTATTATTTTTAGCTTTAAACATAATATCTTATATTCAACTAGATCATAAATAGATATAAATTCTAGATATTCGTTACAATTAAATGATGATTGAATTATTTGATAGAAAGTTTGATGGAATATTGAATACAATGGTTTAATCTAATTTGATAGAAAATTTCCTCCATATTCCCGTACTTGTTCTTCTTTTTTTTTTCTGTGAATTTTATTCAAACATTACGATGTTGAAAGATTATCGAATTATCCTTTCAGTATTAATCATGACCATAGTACAGGATTATATAAGATCTAATATTTCTCTGATACTTTACAATTTACACACTCATTGATTTGTGGTAATGAAAAAAGTAGAAAGGACCATTTTGTAATGAAATGCATTATAAAACATGGAGATTGATGGTTAAAAGAAGAAGTAAAATCACAACCAAAAAAAAAAGAAAAAGTAAAAGATATACAGCATGATAGTTTTCAATATTACCATAATCTTTATGCTGATATAGTTCTGGTCTTTCGGGTATTCAGATGGATATGAAATTTTTATATCTGTTTATTTATTTAGAAACCGATATAAATATTGGTTCGGATTCGGATCAATTCCAGGTCCATATTTCTTATACCTATTACCTATTTAGGAACCAAATATAGTTTGGTTTGGTTCTGGTATCGGTTCCTATTCGGGTCAAGTATAAACTAAATATTCAAATATTTTGTACCCAAAAATTGATTATTTACTCAAAAAATATCCAAATACCCGAAAATAAACCTAAATATCTTAATTTTTTTCAAAAATCATCCTAAAATCTCATATATATCTACATGTATTCGGGTAAATCAGATACTCATTTGGATATTGGTTTGGTACCAGGTATTACCTGATACCTACGAGTATAGACGAAGAAGATCCATCAAATATTTTCTTCGGTTTTGGATACTACCCGATATTTATTTTTTTAATTCGGTTTTGATTTGGTTTTTTAGTTCTGGATATTTTGCCAAGCCTATGCTGATATCACCAATTGAGAGAGTTAAGACTTATGAAAGTCTAATTAAAACCAATGTCTTAACTGACACCAGTTTTAGAGTGGTTTTTGTTTAGCTTTTGGAAAAACCAAGTTTTAGCCAATCATGATTTTGATAAAACTGTTTTACAGAAATGGGTATTTATTGTTTCAACGTAAAAGCCAAAAAATAAATTATAGTAGTTTTTGCTTTCATTTTTTAAGAGTTTGATTTGTTTTGACATTTTTTTTTCATCCATTATTATATTATTCTTTGACAAAAAATTTAAAAAAATTATTTATCTTTTAGTTTTCTTAATTCACAGTCTTCTTCTTTATAGGTCCAACCAACCACATAAAAATAGCGATTATTTTCATGGTATTTTAACTATACTAAAAGTAGTGTTTAAAATATTATAAATATTTTATATTATTCTATAATTACCATGTTAAAATTTTATATAATATGAAGTAATATATTTTTTTACAAAAATAAATTTATACATTTAAATATTATTTTAGAAAACTTTGACAAGAATGGCCAAAAATTTTATTACTTAAAATTATTATACTATTTTTATAGGTTTAGCAAAAAACATTTAAAAATGAAAATATGAAGAAAACAAATTAAGCTGATAAACAAAAACTGTGAAATTTTTCATCCATGATTTTGAAAAACTAAAGTTGATGCAAAAACCAAAAACCAAAATCGAAAAACCAAAAACTAAAAATCCAAAACCAAAAACTAAAAACTAAAAATCAAAAACTGGTTTGTAGATAAAAAGTAAAGAATTGAAAATATGAGTCACTTACTACAATTTAATGCGAGTCTTCTTAGGGCACAAACCAAATTATATATATGAGTAATTTCCTTCAAAGCAAAGCCAAAGAAAACAAGATTTAGGGTTCATATAACTCAATCTGATTTCGTAAGGAGCGATGAGGAGGGAGGATGATATGATGGGTATGAATCCAACTCTAATATTGAAGATTCATACATAATAATAAGAATTGTTTGTTGTGATTGACGGATCAATTTTATTTTTCTAAACGATTTTGAGGTCTCAGATTGGATTCTTAGGGACCAAAATCCATATATAAGATTCGAGGATCCTTCACCTGATCAAACATACATTCCTTACATACGACGCGGTGTGAATGAAGAGCCTCGTCTTTCTCCGGAAGAAGAGAAAAGCCTCATGATCAAACAAGTCACCGAGTCCAATGTAGGTTTTTGATCTTTGAATTCATCCTCAATCTTGAAAAACTTGTCTAATATGTTGATTTCTTGTCTATTGATTCTTGTTGTAACCCTCTGATTTCGGGAAATATAGTGATACATACCAATTTTCTGACCGTTATTGACCAGATTTACGATCAGAAATCGGTATGTTTTCTTGTAGTGAGTTAAGCACACTTGAGCTAGAAAATTTTTATGATGTGTGACCTAGCTGGCGTAAAACACAAGGAAAATCATGTATTAGATCATCTTTATTGGGAGTTTCTCTTGGAGTTTCTCATCATTAAAAAAATAAAAAATAATAAAAAAGTAAGAGAGATGTGAGAGATGGTTTCTCATTTGAAAAACCTTAAGAACCCCATGAGAAACTCTCATGCCACATGTAGATATGNCATATTTTAAATAAAAATTTAATTACAAAATTAAGTTATATTAAAATATTAATATTTTTATTTTTTGAGAAACTCTAACATATTCTCACCAATACAGATTCTCTTAGTTTGTAGGATTGATAAACCATATATTTTTGCCGATGGGGATTTTAATTACACTTGTGTTTACAATTTTGTTGTTATGGATTCGACATTGAATTCAAGCAGTTTTCAGTGGTTATTCAACTACTATCCTCTTAATTTTGTCAATTCTTATGTTTACTAGGGATTCGACATGGATTTCAAGTAGTTTTGCTGCATTTTCAATTAGTATCCTCTTGATTCTGTCCATTAACTCTTGTAATTGTTAGGGATTTGATATTGATTTCAAGCAGTTCCGCTGCATTTTCAACTACTTACCTTTCGATGTGAATTCTACCGAATTTATCTCGATACCAGAACAAGAAACCGGCAGAGAGTTAATGGACAGATTGTCTCGAGAATCTCTTAAAACATACAATGATAAACAGAAAACAAGATATGAATTTGTGCAATTTATCAAAGCCAACCTTCATAAGACTTGTGTACCTGCCATAAAGTTTTACATCACCTTTGAATGTAAAGATCCTTTCAATGGTCAGCTAAAACATTTCCAAGCTAAGGTCATCTATGACTATTTTGAACCGGCCGACTGTACTTACTGCGAGCTGAAACCTGAGAAAAAAGGTATCCAATATCAAAGATGTAATTGCTTCTCTTTTCTGTTTTGTTACTAAATTGTTTGTATTGTTTTGGCAGTTCACTCTATTGAAACCGCAGAGAAAGCAAATGTCAAGAAACCAAGGTACTGAGAAAAAACTATCTAACTATCAGAAAATTAGTCGGTGATTGAATCAATCATAGGTTTGTAGCATAAAGATATATGTAATATTTTTTTATTTAGATGATACATGTGATCATAAACCAAATACTTGTTCTTGGTTATCATCCAGAGATATATATTAGTTAAAAACCCTAGTTTAATCAAGTTTTGTAATTGTTTATTTTTTCTTTCTTTTTTTCCTTTTTAGAAAAAGTAAAAAATTGTAAGAAATTGGCTTGGTGGCGTCTCTCTAATGTGAAGCGTCTCCAAACATTTCCGAATCGTCTCGGGCATCACCAAAACATCAACGAAACGTTTCAACAACGTCCCCGCCAAGTTTCCGTCTCGGAGACATTATGGATACGGGAGACGGCACATATATGGCGTTTCGGTGCAACATAGTCCAGAGGAATGGTCATCAATTGATCCAATGATAAAAGAGACATCAAGTTTCTTCTTTCTTAAGTAAGCGAGCTTAAAATGAGGTTTGAACCTAGAGATTACAATAAGGTGCTCACAGAAAATCTTTGGCGTTTGGAGCAATAATTTGGATTAGATTGAGGTAGAACATGATGATCAATTCAATGTATTGATCAGTCTGGTGATTAATGAAAGTTGTTTTACAAGTAGAGATGTAAGCAAGGACCTCTCTTTTTCAGAATTATCGAGAAATTGAAATAGTTTTAATACAATGGTTTAATCTAATTTGATGAAATAGTTTTCTTCATATTCCAGTTCTTCTTTTATTTTATTTTCTGTATCTTATTCATATTACCATAATCTTGGGTTATAAATGTCAAATTAAAACTAAGAGGACAAAATATAAGAATCGAGAACACAGAGGAACTCACTACAATTTAATAAGAGTCTGTTTAGGGCACAAACCGAACTATATATAAGTCACTTTCCTCTAAGCAAAGTAAACAAAATTAAGAGTTAGGGTTATAAAAGTCAATCTGATTCCGCAAGGAGCTATGAGGAGTGATATGTTAGGTATGAATCTAACTCTAAATTTGAAGATGCATTCATAATAATAATACTTGTTTTGATCGACGGATCAATTTTTTTTATAAATTGTTTTTTGTGTCTCAGATTTGATTCTTGGAGATCAAGAGCCATACATGAAATTCGATGCCGGTTCAGTACCTGATCATGCGTTTCTTCCTTGTATACGACGCGGTGAGGATGAAGAACCTCGTCTTTCTCCGGAAGAAGAAGAAAGCCTCATGATTAAACAAGTCACTGAGTCCAATGTACGTGTTTAATCTTTTCATTTAGGCCTGGGTATTTCGGGTTTAGGTTCGGGTTTGGCTCGGGTCTTTTCGGGTTTAGTAATTTAGGAACCATTCGGATATTTCTACTTTTCGGGTTCGGTTTGATTCAGATATAGATCGGGTCCGGTTCGAGTATTTATATATAAAAATTCAAAAATAGTAAAAAATTAACAGAAATAACTCTAGAAAAGCTTAAATTTAACGAAAGTATATTGGATACCCATTCAATTCTATATTTGGTTCTGGTTCGAGTTCGGGATTGGTTTTTTGGTACATAAATTTAATTACCATTCGGGTATTTTGTCGGGTTGGGTTCAGATATAGTTCCTGTTTTTCGGGTTATCGGGTTAGTTAGTTCGGGTTTTGGATATCTAGTTTTATGCCTGGCTATTTTCATTCATCATCAATCTTGAAAAACTTGTGTGTTTATGTTGATTTTTGTCTAAAAATATGAGAAATAGACCTCATAGATTAAAACTCCATAAAACCCTAATATAACAATCATATTAGATTAGATTTAATTTCAAGGGACAAAACACCTTAAGAACTAGTAAACCCTAAAGCTAAAATCATACTCCCTCCGTTTAGTTATACTTGATGTTTTAGAAAAAAATTTGTTTCATTTTTATTGATGTTTTAAGAATTTTATGCAATATTTAATGTGTTTTGGCGTTTTTGACTATTGAAATTCTGCAGATTGATTTGTGATTGGTTAGAGTATTTTGGAATTTGTTATAAAACATATTTTGTTTAGAAAAAATAGATAATTAATGATTTATTAATATGTTGAAAAAGCTAAAATATAAGAGGGAATACTTCTGTTTTTTCTTTGAAGGTTTTGGAAAAATTCAAGTTGTAATGGAAATTTTCCATGAACATAAAGGAAACGTTTCGGAAATCATCCTAATGAAGTGATGAAATTTGTTGAACTAAATTTAAGTTTTAATACCGATATTTTCACATTCTATAGATTAATTCTTGTGTTTATTAGGGGTTCGACATTGATTTCAAGCTGTTCCGATGTATTTTCAACTACTTACCTTTTGATTTGGATTCAACCGAATTCGTCATGGAACCAGAAACCAGCAGAGAGTTAATGGACAGATTATCTCAAGAATCTCTTGAAAGATACAATGCTCATGAGGTCGAAACAATACTCTTCTAGTTAATGTTTTACACTAATATACTTAACATAACATGTTTGCTTCTTGACGACTGTTTTTTTGTCTTTGTTTTGGAAAAGAACAGAATACAAAATATGAATTTGTGAAATTTATCAAAGCCAACTTTCACATGACTTGTGTTGCTGCTGTAAAGTATTACATCACCTTTGAAGGTAAAGATCCTTTCAATGATCAGCCAAAACATTTCCAAGCTAAGGTCTGTTATTACTATCATAAACCGGCTAACTGTACCTACTGCGAGTTGAAACCTGAGAAAATAGGTATCCATTGTCAAAGAAGTAATTGGTCTAGTCTTTCCCATACAACAACTAGCCTTCCATAAGATCCTCAAGAAGAAAACTTTAGTTGATCATTGAAGGGTCAACTATCATAAGTTTTTGTTTTTGCTTTTCTTTTTTAATTTCTACTTGTGTGTTGATTTTAGATTAGATTGTTGTGTCTATTTCTTGTTTTAGAAGGGTACTATAATACTGGCTGGTGGGATGTAATAATTTACCTAAGTAGTTATATAATGAGAGACTTGCATTACGCTTTTGTGTTGTGTTTTCACATTTGTTTTTTTGTCCAAACTTTATCAAGAGTTTAGATTCTGTGTTTTCATAAACATTCAAACTTGGTCTATTATTGTAAAATGTGTTTTAGACTAAAAGCTAACGAGTACACTGATTTTGTTTCTAATCTAAAATGTCTTTTTGAAGTTGATGTCTTTAGTTTTTACTTGCGACGATAAATTGTAGTTTTGTCTTGGAAAGTTGATTAAACCTTCAAAAAGAGATTTTTATTGGAATGTTTTGTGATAATACATATAATAATATTTATGTATATATAAAAACAAAATATTCACTAAAACTAATTTGCAACGTCGACAGATAAAAATTAGTTTAGATTCGGTTAATTAACGAGTTGAGACCAAAACAATTTTTTGGGTTAGCAATAACCGTAATTATCCACGAGTTTGTGTAATAAGATAGACTTTCAATATTATATGTTGAATTAGATCGTCATTGAATAAGTTTATATGCAATTAGACCTTAAATATATTATATTGTATGCAATTATATATAGATGATCAAAGTATAGGTAGACCACTTGTTATATCAAATTTTTTGGGTGGATATATATAGACTGTCGATCCACCATTTTAAGGGAACTATGATCAATTGATGAGAAATTGAGAGATGTCGGTTGTAAAGATTTTTCTTTGGATTCGGGTTATAAAACAGGTAAAGAAATTGGATTTGGTTTGGTTTTGTGGGGCATGAACCAAAAATACCACAATTTCAAGGTAACTGAGTCGCTTGTTGAACTGGATCGTTATTAAATAAGTTTAAGTGCAATTAGACTTTAAACGTTTTACTTTCTATGCAATTCTATAGATGACCAAAATATAGCTGGACTAATTGTTATATAAAAAAATTTGGATGGATCGGCGACCCAAATTTAATAGCCCTAAGTGACTCCATTACAATTGAATGCGGGTCTATTTAGTATGCAAAACCATACTATAATACCAAATGCGTAAAAAAAAACAAATTACAGGGAGTGAAGTTTACAATAAAAAGAACGAGATGGGTCACAGCTGGATCTTCCCTCGATTCATATTGATAAAATCACTTCCTAGAAGAAAAGTCCCCAAAATTTAGGGTTAGGGTTAGGGTTCGTAAAATTCTCTGATTCAAAAGGAGCGATGGCGAGTGATATGATCGGTATGAATCCAACACTAATATTAAAGTTGCATACATAGTAATAATTGCTGTTTTGATTGACGGAACAATTCTGTTTTGGTCTCAGATTGGGTTTTTAGGGACCAAGAGCCATATATAAAGTTCGTGGATGCTTCACCTGAAGAAGCATATATTCCTTGTATACGACGCAGTTTCAATGAAGAACCTCGTCTATCTCCGGAAGAAGAGGAAAATCTCATGATTAAACAAGTCACTGAGTCCAATGTAGGTTTTTGATCTTTGAATTCATCATCAATCTTGTGTTTTATGTTAATTTTTTGTCTGTTGATTCTTGTGTATGTTAGGAATTCGACATATATTTCAACTAGTTTTGCTACAATTTCAATTAGTGTCACTGAGTCCAATGTAGGTTTTTGTCTATTGAATCTTTTGTTTGTTGTTATGGATTCAACATGGAATTGAAGCATATACAACTACTATCGTCTTGCTTTGTCAATTAGCTAGGGTTACAAGTAGTTTTGGCCGCATTTTCAGTTACTATCCTCTAGATTTTTTTCGATTAATTCTTGTGTTTGGTTAGGGATTTGACATTGATTTCAAGCAGTTCCGGTGCATTTTCAACTATGTACCTTTCGATTTGGATTCTACCGAATTCATCATGATACCAGAAACCGGCAAACAAGAAACCGGGAGAGAGTTAATGGACAGACTATCTCGAGAATCTCTTAAAACATTCAATAATAGAGAGGTAGAAACAATATACTCATACTTGAACTCCCATTATTTCTACACTAATAATATGGTATGTTTCGATTACTTATGAATGGGTTTTGCTCTTTGTTTAAAACAAAATAACAGGGAATTGAATATAAGTTTGTGAAGTTTATCAAAGCCAACCTTCATAGGACTTGTGTTCCTGCCATAAAGTTTTACATCACATTTGAAGGTAAAGATCCCTTCAATGGTCAGCTAAAACATTTCCAAGCTAAGGTCATCTATCACTATTTTGAACCGGCCGACTGTACTTACTGCGAGTTGAAACCTGAAAAAAGGTATCCAATGTCAAAGAAGTAATTGCTTTGTTCTCTTTTCTTTTGGTTACTAAATTGTTTAAATTCTTTTGGCAGTTCACTCCATTGAAACTGCAGAGAAAGAAAATATCAAGAAACTAAGGTATATATCTTTCTGTCTTTTGTTTTGATTTGAGATTGTTGAGTCTATTGAAGGCTTTGCCACTTTAATAAATATTTCTTGTTTTATTGATAATTTCAGACTGGCAGAGAAGCCTCTAACACTAGATCGTGAGATGCAAGCAGCTGTGTAATAGTTGACCTAAGTAGCTGTGTAATTATATAGTGAGATGCAAGCATTTGCAGTAATTTTACTAGTCGCCTTTGTGTTGTCTTTTTACATTTTCTTATGTTGTCAAATCTTTATATAGAATTTAGATTCTTTGTTTTCACAAACATGAAAACTTGATCTATTATTGTAATATGAATCCACTGATTTTATCTAACTGATCTAGTTTAGTTCACTTATTTCATTTCTAATCTAGAATGTCTTTTCAAAGTTGATGTTTTAGTTTTTACTTGCCACCATATTTAACTCCATCTTATAGTGTCATAAGGCAGAGGTTATATGTGAAGTTGTTTTGTTTCTAACAATTAGGATGGTATCCACGCTATAGCATGAAATTATTGTTTGTTTTAATTTTTATTAATAATATTTGTAACTAATAATATTAATTATTTGTATACAATGTTAATTTATATATTCAAATATTTAATTTACAACAAGCCTTCATATTTTTATTATATATTTCCTCTGTTTCACAACAAATATCCTTTTTAGGATTGTTTTTGTTTCAAAATAAGTGTCTTTTAAAATTTACGATATAACTTTTAACATAAATTGTCTAGTTTAATCTCATTATTAACAAATAAAAAAAGAATGTCAAGACTCAACTAGTTTTTAGAGGTATAATAAAAATTTTATATGTTTCTTTAATTAGTGTGAAAAATACTAGTACGAAATTTATTATTATTAAAGGGAGGGAGTCTTAAATTTGTGATCTAAATTTTACGATATGAAATTATCTACTAAATTGTTGCTAATTTCATAAATGATATACATCTTCTAATTTAATTTATAACTCTTTCTATTAAAAAGTTAATCTTTTGGTTGAGTAAATTAAATATATATATATATATATATATATATATATTATCTTACTATTTAAATAATAAAGTTAATATCAAAATAATATATATATATATATCATCGTTTTATTAAATATATATTTCAAAATACCAATAAATTCACTATTTCAAAATAATTAAACAAATATGATCAATTAATTAACAAAAACATATCTAAATGAGTTGTTCACAAGAAGATAAAAAAAATCAATTATTTCATTACAATTTACAAAAAATCAGCCCAAAAAAATCTTTCACAAATATTAACAAAAAATAAAGTAATTCACACTAAATAGACTTCACCTTATAATGCTAAGTTTTAAAGAATATGATTTCTATTAGTTTAATTTTTAAATTTTTATACTCCACAACTATTTATATTTCGGTTATGTGTACAAATGTTTTATCCAATTATTTTTTGTTATTTTCAAAATAAACTAAGATCACGAAGTAAATTTTATATATAGTCTACTTTGTAGACTTCATATGTAGTCTACCGTATAGAATTTATATGAAGTCTACAACTTCATATGTAGTCTACATACGAGTAGACTTCTATTGTAGACTACACAAGGTTATAAGTGTAATTATGATCCCTGATTTTTTGTTTGGTCATGTATGAGAATATTGTAATTTCACTAATATTTTGAATTAGTTTTACATTTGACTCAAGAGAATGTCATCTTTAAACAAGAGGTCACATAGACAGGCCGTTTGTCTATATAAGTGACTCATGCTTCTTTGCATTTTGAAAAAGTTTCTCATGGCCTTGTTTTCTATAGATTGGTATTAAATACCAAGAGAACAAAAACTAATTTTGTCTTTCTAACTCGAGTCTTGTCAAGAAGAGAGAAAGAATAGGTGATGGAATCAAACCTAAAACACAAATACAAAAACAAAAAAGAGTATTAACTTTTAAAACTTGAAATATCCAAAAAAGGAATTACAAACTTGAAAGATCAAAAAGAAAACTTACCCAATATTGCCACATTCAATCTTTTGGAATGCAATACCAAAAAGCTTAGAGACTTACCCAATATTTGCCACATTCAATCTTTTGGAATGCAATACCAAAAAGCTTAAAGCGTAAATAAACCGGCCCACCACTATTTCCTGGATTTATAGCTGCATCCACTTTGCACAAGCAACTCGACATTATCACCACCCACAAGAAAACTACAATATGGACTTGTGATATATAGAAAGAGTATAACTTCAAAAGAAAAACATAATACAAAAGAAAATACCTTCGGGTTAGGCAAGTCATTGTGTAGGTTCAACTTTATCATGAATACATAAGAAATATTCTTAACTGTTATGAAACTAATGTTATAATTCCTATCATATTAGTGATGCAAATATGTATTCACTACAAAAAATTATACTTGTGTAAAATAGCAGTTCAAACGGATAATACTCCTTAGATATAATAATATTTTTAGATAATAGTAGTCTGATTTTAGAAAATAAATGCATTTATCGTACGAAAAAAAATTCAAGAGCTAATGATTTATATATATATATATATATATATATATATATATATTGAACGTCATAGGATTTCATTGTACAAAAGTCACATATTTCATATGTATTTGCTATTTATATAATATTATATATCATCCATATTTATCTAAAGAGTTTTGTTCTCTATTTTGTTTAAGAATTTTCTAAATGGATCTGCTTACAACTTAAGTTCGAGAAATCCAAAAACATACACAATTTTTTTGGTTATATAAAACATATGAAGAAGCAAGTAACTTTCATAGTGAAGAAGTGGCCATTATAAAACTTTTGGTCACCATTAGAGAAGGATAAATAAGTCTAAAATCAAAAAGTAGAATATGTGGAGAATAGAAAAAAATAGTAAACCAGACGAATGAATCAGTGATGATGAACTTTTTTTGAGAGATAATTATCTTTATTTTTAAATTTTTTTTGGCATTTGATAAGTATGTACACTTTTAGATATTATTATTTTTTCTATTATTTTTTGGTAAAAAGTACATAATTAATTAAACGAGAATGTTAATATGGTATAAAATTCTAGATTATAACGGATAAAAAAACTTGTATTATACACGAACAGTATTTCGTAATCAAATTTGAAATCTTATACAAAAATATAAATAACATAAACAAATTATAGCATTTAACAAATCTCTAAATAAGGTTAATTCTTATTTTTCTAACACTAAAATAATTGATGTGGCGATCAAATGAACTACTAATAATAGATATCAAGTTTCTTGTTTCTCAAATAAACGAGTTTGAACATAGAGATTGTAATAAGGTGCTCACATAATAGCATTTGGTCTAGGGTTAAGTGACCTAAATTGAATTAACCAGTTCATATACAATGATTCATTCTCTGATGGAATCATTGGAAAGAAACAAAAGTGTTGATGAATACAATGATTCATTCTCTGATGGAATCATTTTCTTCATATTCTGGTTTTTATTCTATTTTTTTCTTATATTTTCTTATTCAAGCACAACGATTTCGAAAGATTATCCGAAAAATATCATCCAATTAATATTAATCATGATCGTAGTATACATAATAATCTATAAGATAATATCTCTTGTAGTACATAAAATATAATGTTTCATTGACACGATGCACACTCATTTGTCATAATGAAAAGTAGAGAAGGACAAAAATATGTATAATGAAATGCTTTATAAAAATAAAGAACAAATTAAATATATACAGTATGATAGTTTTTGGTATTAGCATAATCTGTATGCTAGTATATTGACCAATTGAGAGGGTTATAAATGTAAAATTCAAACTAGAAGGAAAAAGAATGGAGAATCGAAAACATAGAGGAACTCACTACAATTTAATGCGAGTCCTCTTAGGGCACAAACTAAACTATATATATATATATGTTAGACATTGATATGATAATGGTATGAGGAGCAAAAAAAAAGTACATATGGTAATGGTATGATATTTTTTTTTAATATTACCATAATCTTTTATGTTTTCATGTAATTCATAATCTAAAATCCATCCCTAAATTTTTTTTTTCTAAGTTATTATAATGTAGCAGATAAAAATCAAATTATAATACTAAGTCATTAGCTAGAACATTCTAACTATCATTAAATGATGTCACGTGCATAGCACGGATTAAGTAATATTTGTTTGTTTTATTTGTTTATTTATGGTTCGACTTACATGCGTAAATTTATTAATTATGTAATTATATATATATATTTGATATATTAAAAATAAATATATAGTGATCACCGCTGTTTATTGTACACGACAATAGATTACTTTTTTGTATTTTATTTCTGTTTACTTAAATTTTGATGCATTACTATTTTACATATAAATTTTTTTGACTCGTGTCATTTCTGTTTTGACTCATGTTCATTTCTGTTTTAGACTCGTTTATAACTTAATTTGTAGACCCGTATTTATTTAGGATTTTGAACCCGTATTTATTTAGGTTTAAAGATGTATGTTTAATTTTGATGTGTTATACATTATCGATAGAACACATATTTTTAT
>OVBA01000029.1:0-135899 GCA_900406435.1 Lepidium aucheri | reverse complement strand
CTGTCCAAACAGAGGAAGCATTTCCGGTTATTATCATGTCATCAACATACAGGAGGAGTATGATAATGTCCTTTCCTTTATTGTAGCTGAATAAGGATGGATCTTTTACACTGCATTTGAATCCAAATTCGATGAGGAAGGAGCTGAACTTGTCGAACCAAGCTCTCGGAGCTTGCTTCAAGCCATACAGGGCTTTATGTAATTGCCAAACATGATCAGGTTTCTTTTTATCAACAAATCCAGCTGGTTGTTTCATGAAGACTGTTTCCGTTAAGTCTCCATGTAAGAACGCATTTTGAACATCCATTTGCTTGATCTCCCAGCTCATTACCGTAGCAAGATGCAAGGTGGATCGAATTGTGGCTGTTCGAACTACAGGGCTGTATGTTTCCAGGTAGTCTATACCTTCTTCTTGATCATAGCCTTTGGCAACTACTCGAGCTCTCAGTTTTCCCAGACTTCCATCTGCATTCAGTTTAACTCTAAATACCCATTTGCTGCCAAGAACATTTGCATTTGGAGGGCAAGGAACAAGTGAATATGTTTCTGTTTCTTTACAGTTGTCAATTTCTTCGTTCATAGCATTTTTCCAACCTTCATTTTAGTGACAGTTTTAGGTGTAGGATATGGGATATTCTTTGTGAGGAGAGCATATCGTGGGTTTGGCTTGTAGATACCTGCACGAGATCGTGTGAGCACAGGGTGGGAGGGTTGTGTAGGATTGTTGTTCTCAAAGTCAGGCGTATCCGTCCCAATGAAAGAAGAGAGTGAGCTGTTGCCAATAGAAGCAGGATCAAGGCCTGTCGTACACTCAGGACTTATCTCATCTCCCATGGTGGACACACTTGATGAGGACTCGTGTTAGAGGTTGGCCGGTGTTGTAGGTTCTGCAACGGATGTTGGGAAATGATGATATGAATGATGAATATCTGATGGAGGTATAGGTTGAACAATAGGAATTGGAATAACATTTTCATAAGGAGATGGTTGAGATTCACTGGCAGATTGGCGTGTCGAAGTTGCAGGAAATTTGTTTCCAAGCCAAGCTTGAAACAGTGGAGTTTGTTGATAGCTTGTGAGATTGAAGTGATCTTCTCCAAATGGGAATCGACTTTCATCAAAGACAACGTGATGGCTAATCACAATGCGTCGAGTAGAGGGGATGAGGCAACGATAGCCTTTGTATTTGTCATTGTAACCGAGAAAGATACATTGCAAGGCTCGTGGGTCAAACTTGTTTTTCGAATAGTCTCTCAAGGTAGGATAGCAAGCACATCCAAATGTACGAAGAGAGATGTATTCAGGTGCTTTACCAAACAAACACTCAAAAGGACTCTTGTTTCCAGCAGTTACACTTGATGGTAGCAGGTTAATGAGAAAGCTTGCTGTAAAGAAGGCTTCCACCCAATACTGCTGAGGCATCGTGCTTTGAAACATCATGGACAGACCCAATTCAACGATGTGGCGGTGCTTTCTTTCAGCCAAACCATTTTGTTGCGGCGTATAGGGACAGGAGATTTGTTGACGAATGCCGGATTTTTGTAGATGATGGAGGAACTGATGACTAATAAATTCTCCTCCACCATCACATTGCAACAGACCAGTCTTTGTGTTTAATTGATTTTCCACAAGTGACTGAAAGGTAACAAAGACATTATAGAACTCTGATTTTGCCTTTAAAGGGTAGAACCAACAGTACCGAGAAAACTGATCGATAAAGATTACATAATACTTAAAGCCTTGAACAGAATTAACAGGAGAAGGTCCCCAGAGGTCATAGTGAATCCTTTCCAAAGGTTTAACAGCAACAAACGATGAGGAAGTGAAAGGTAATCGAGTGCTCTTTCCCATTTGAAACGCCTCACACATTTTGCTGTCCTTCTTATTTATAATGATAGATTTAGATGCAGATAATTGCTGGAGAACTTGAGCATTCGGATGACCAAGCCTGCGATGCCACACTTCCTCTGATGCAGTCAGCTGTCGTGAAGCAAAGAGAGCTTTAGGATTTGATTGCTCCAGCACATACAACCCATTACGGTTGCTTCCTAGGACCAGCAGTCTCTTTGTTTCCTTATCATTTACACGATCAGCATCACACTCAAACTCAAAAGAGCATGGGTAATCTTTGGTTAATTTAGACACTGACAAAAGAGATTTAGTTATGTTGGAACAGACAAGTATTTCTTCCAAAGGTAGATTACCTGAAGAGGAAGGGAGACTAGCTGAACCTGTGTGTGTGATAGGGAGAAAATTACCATCACCAACCATTACCACATCAGTACCTTTATACGGCTGGGACTGTTGAAGATTCTGAGTTGAACTAGTGATGTGTGTGGTGGCACCAGTGTCTGCGTACCACTCTCTTCCACCTTGGTCTGTGACATCGGTTATGTGAAGGGCAGCAAGAGCTTGAGTTGGCTCTTCATATTGGTAAGAGTTATCAAAGCGGTGCCAGCACTTTAACGCAGGATGACCAACCTTCCCACAAATTTGACAGACCGGACGATTTTCATCACTATAGGTGTTAGGTGAACTCTCGAGAGAGGAGATTTGCTGATGGAATCCTCTGCCGCGAGTGGAGAAGTTCTGTCTGCCTCTGCCTCCAGATCTTCCATAGTCAGGTGCTTTGCCTCTAGAGGAGGTGTTGTAGTACTGATTGGTCCCAGAAGCTCTTGCAACTGCAAAGGCAAGATAAGGCATGACAGAAGACTCAGTATTATAACTTTGCAGACGGTCGTGAAAGCAGACAAGTCTAGGAACAATGTCATCGAAGCTTGGACATGGGATGAGATCCATTTGGCCTTCAATACTGGTTTTGATGGGTTCATACTCCTTTCCTAGACCATGAAGAGCAGCGAAGATTTTCATCTTTTCAGATACAGGACTTCGTATTGAAGCTAGTTGGGCACATATATCCTTAATTTCTGTGAGATATTCATCCATAGATCGCTCAAGTTTTGTCACAGTCTGTAGTTTTCTTTGTAGCTCGAAGAGACGGGAAGAGGTGACACGGTTGAAGTGGTTTGCCAGAGAGAGCCAAACATCGCGAGATGTGGTTGCTGTGACCACGATGCTCAAGATATCTTCAGAGAAGGAGCCTAGTAGCCACGATTTAACCACCTGATCAGAATGATCCCATAGTTGAAAATCTGGGTTTGGGACTTCTTCAACACTTTTCCCATCAGCAGAAAGAACTTGGATTGTTGCAGGTGGCTCTGGAGTTTTTCCTGTAATGAAGCCGAGCAAGCCTTGACCAGAGAGAAAAGATTCAAACTGTGTTTTCCACAGTAAGTAGTTTCTTTGTGTGAGTTTGATTGTGACACAGTTTGTAATGTTTCGAGGTGGTTGAGAATACAGATCAAGAGCTCTTGAATCCATGGCTCTGATACCTTGAAGGCAAGAATCGAAATTTGAAAATATAAAGATGAGAGCTGTGCTCTTTTGATTAATTTGTTCACCTTACTGTTCTATTACAACAAGATTGCTTAAATAGAAAACATTACAAAAACCCTAGTGCTCCTTGGTTGGCTAATTTAACCCTGGTTTGGTTAGAACCTCAAATCTGTTTTTGGTTGCAATTTCCCAGCTGCAGGGACTGTGTCTCTGCACTCTTGTCTGCTATGTTCTCATTCTTTTGTTGATGTCGTTATTAGCTATTGAAGGAAGTTGCAGGTGCTTAATGGGCCTGTTGAGTTTTGCTTTATTTCTTAATAAAATCTCATTTGGGCCATCGATTTTGGGCCTAGGTGCACTATTAATAGTGTCATTAATGAGGGTAGATATATAGACTACATTTCTCATGGCCTTCTGGAATGGATTCTGCAATCATTGGATGTTAATGCCTCGACTTGCAATATTCATGAGACCAATTTAGTTTCCAATATTACCTAACCATTATGCCCATTAAGGCATCCGTACAAGACCATTTATGCATCCTACCTATGTCATTTTAAGATGTATCTCCTCAAATCTCATCATACTTCAATCACAATCACTCTATCGTTTTGCCTATATATTTCTTCACTTCTTTAGTAATTTTATTTTATTATTTCCTATAATTCCCATCTCTCTTCACAATTCCTTTTCCATAACTCATTTTAATTTTTTTTATTTCCTTTCCACCTTCTAGAGGTAATCATTATTATCCTTACTACCTTTATAGTCATTTCCCTTTTTCCACTCTTCCACATTTCTCTATGTAACTATATTAGAACTCGAGGTTCATCAGGTGCCTCCAGCAAAAGGAATGCCAAGTGTTAAGGTTGTAAGAAGAAGACAACCCAGGAGTTTCTCTCTTTAAAGTGCAATCTACACATAATCTGGATACGTGATTTTTTGCGGCTCAAGCTTACACACAACGAATGCATGCACTCCATCTCCAACAAAGGCTCTTTTCACATAACGTTCTCAGCCATCTGGAGGAAATGAATGATTGTTGTTCCTCTCCAGGTGCAATACGTAAGGATTAGGACCTCAGCAGTAGAATGCTCAACAAAAAGCAAATAGCCTCAGCTCAAAATGGATCACGATCTTTGAAAATCACTCAATCAGTTTCATCTTGGAAGGAACGACCCTGAAATCTGTATACCACAGCGAGCATACGCCATGTCCTTGCTAAAAACAGGGAAAGCATAATGGCTCGCCCCCTCAACTTGATGAAACAAAACTTTCAAGAGTTAACAAAAGATCTACCTCGCAATTGGGGCCTGCAACCATGAGTCAAAGGCAAAATCATTGATTTGGAGTTTGTCCAATTACTCTTTTCATTCAAAACTGATATTAACACGGTCTTAAACATGCAACATATTGTCTATAATGGTTGGCTTGTGGTGGTTGAGAGATGGGTTGATTAGCCTCCACCAAACTATTTGACGTCTCTTCAAGTTTGGATCTAGATTCGCGACTTGCCTCTGCAATATGCCTTTGGAGATTATGTGCGTTTGATAGCAAGCTTTCTTGGAGAATTGTTGGAAATTTATGTGTAGGAAGCCTCTCTCACTCGATCGTTTTTGGTTCAAGCTAAAATCAAGATACATATAGCAGATAGATTTTAAGATTCTACAAGGTGGTATTATGTCAAAATGGTGATAGGTTTCAGGTATACTTTTACTACGAGCTAGTGTCCCGCTTGTGCTATAACTGTCAATGTCTCACACACAATACTAACTATTGTCCATTCATACCCATACCTACAAAATACTATCTCAACAGAATGATGATGGGCTTCAAAGAGAGTCAGGCTTCTGGTAGCTATCTCTCCTTCTGTTAGCCAGACATCTTTAATGCTTCAGTTAACATTGGAGCCATTCGTTTTCCAAATCTTGTATCGGAAGGAAAGAATTCAAACATTAACACAGTGGAACAGGACCTTCCTATCTCTTTGGACCAACAACAAGTTGTTCATCGTCTTAACTCTGCAGCAAAACGCAAGAGATTCAAAAGCTTTTGATGCGTTTTTCTTAGTTATCAACCTGCTTTTCTTAGCTATGTTGGGTTTTTCCTTTTGTCCCTCTTTGGTTTGTTGACAAACTCAAAATAAAGATGGATTTATGCTCAATAAACTTTAATGTGATAGAAATTCAAACAGAGAAAGAAAATAGCTCATAGGGTTTTATTTTGCAAAGAAACTAGAAAAAAAAAGGATTTATGCTAGAACACCAAAATCAAATTAATTTTTTTGAGAAGAATGAGAATTACTTAGAGGCAACTCTCTACATTATATTACAATGTTCTCACATCAAAATATATAAAGATGAACCTAACTTGTTTTGTAACCTAATCACATATATACTTAATAGTTGATATAGATTTGTAGACTTGTGTTAGGCTTTTCATATATATCCTCTAATACGTGGCTTCTTTAGGTTATGTTTCACCAAGTTATTACTTTTGCTTCTTTCTTGGAACCTTGGATGATTCCCTCTTTTTCTTTTTCTTTTTTGGTTTTTTTTTTCGTTTAATTTTATTAAAAATCAAATAGGCTTAAGTGATATTAGACGTATATGTAAAGTATATGTATTTGTTTCTATTCTTTATATGTGATTGCTTAATTAGCTCCTACAATCTCTGTGTTTTCCTGTATAAATGTATCATAATCTCATATCAATAAGATCATCTTTTTCAAATTCATTATATGGTATTATAGCGTATCGCTCCTTGACCTAATTTTTTCTTCCTTGTCGTCAATAATTACCATGGCCAACATTGCAGAAATTATCCCTGTCAATACAAACTCAGTTTTGAGCATCAACATGAGTCATGTAAGCAAACTCACTGCTTTCAATTATCTTGCTTGGAGTCTCCAGGTCAGATCGTTTCTCAATGGCTACGGTCTTGTCACACATCTAGATGAGACTGCTACCATTCCTTCTCCCACACTCATCGCCAACAACGTCACAACAACCAACGCTGAGTACACTAAATGGACCAGACAAGATAACCTGATCTACAGCGCCCTCCTAGGTGCGATCTCCACATCTCTTCAACCACTTGTCTCTCGCTGCACTACTTTTGCTCAAATCTGGAGTACCTTAGCCAGCACCTATGCAAAACCGAGTAGAGGCCACATAAAACAATTGAGAAATCAGTTAAAACATGTCACGAAGGGCACACAGAAGATTGATGAATACATTCAGACTATAAAGCCTCGCCTAGATCAACTTGCTATCCTTGGCAAACCGTATGAGCATGAAGATGCAATTAAAATCATCCTTGATGGTTTACCAGAAGAGTATCAATCTGTTGTAGATCAAATTAAAGGACGAGATGTTGCTCCTTCAATCACAGAAGTTCATGAAAGGTTGTTACATCATGAAGCAAAGCTTCTGTGTGCTGCGAACAACAACACCAATCACTCTATCTCTGCAAACCAAGCACAGCAACGCTACAATGGTAACCGGAACCAGAACAACAACAACTACTCAACCAATTCGCAGCAGTACAATAATTCCTCCAACTCTTATCGCTCCAATACAAACAGACATAACGACACATTGAACACTTCTAATCTGCAGTATCAGACGCAATGCAATGATGGAAGACAACCTCGGCCTTATCTTGGACGGTGTCAGATGTGCAACACTCAGGGACACAGTGCACGACGATGTCCACAGTTTCAAAACCTTCAATCGACAACACTGCCAATGCAACCAATGCCATGGAAACCGCAAGCGAATTTTGTTGAGACTAATCATTCAAATGCATCAAACTGGGTTCTTGACTTTGGTGCAATTCATCACATTACTGCAGATCTCAACAATTTATCGCTTCATGAGCCGTATAATGGAAATGATGACGTCCAAGTTGATGATGGAAACAATCTTTCTATCACACATACGGGTTCAAAATCATTCTTTTACCCCTCTCGTTAAATAAAGCTTGATGATATTCGCTGTGTTCCGAATATTAAAAGAAATTTAATCTCGGTGTATCGTGTCTGTAATACTAATGGTGTTTCCATCGAATTCTTCCTTGCTTTCTTTCAGGTGAAGGATCTACACTCGGGGGGTCCCGTTGCTCCAAGGCAAAACTAAAGATCACCTCTATGAATGGCCAGTCTCTGAAACTCAGGCTCTTGCTATGTTGTCCGCCAATTGTCCAAGAACAAGTCTTCGTGTCTGGCATTCGAGAATGGGTCATCCTGCTGCATCTATTTTACAAAAGATTGTTTCAGATTTTTCGATTCCAATAACATCCACATCACAAACAATGTCTTGCATTGATTGTTTGGTTAATAAAAGTCATAAGTTACCGTTTACTTCATCGACTATAACATCTCAGAGGCCTCTTGAGTATGTTTTTACAGATGTTTGGACATCACCAATATTATCTCTCAATGGATACAAGTACTATATCATTCTCGTGGACCACTACACACGATACACATGGCTGTTCCCATTAAAGAAAAAATCGGATGTCAAAAGTACAATAACAACGTTCAAAGAGTTGGCTGAAAACAAATTTCAAACAAGAATTGGTACTCTCTTCTCGGATAATGGAGGTGAGTTCCTTGTTCTTCGTGACTATCTTGCAACACATGGCATTACTCACTTGACGTCTCCATCACATACTCCTGAGCACAATGGTGTATTGGAACGAAAACATCGCCACATTGTTGAAACAGGACTTACTTTGCTAACAGCGGCATCGGTTCCCAAAATGTATTGGACATATGCTTTTGCAACAGCAGTGTATCTAATAAATCGAATGCCAACACCAGTCTTGTGGATGGCCTCACCATATCAGAAGTTGTTTACGACACAACCCAACTATGACAAGCTACGGATATTCGGTTGCTTATGTTTTCCGTGGTTACATCCTTATGCTCAGCACAAACTTGATGATAGGTCATTACCGTGTGTATTTCTTGGATATTCATTGACTCAATGTGCCTACTACTGCCTACATCAAGCCACACGTCGTATTTATACTTCACGTCATGTTCGTTTCGAAGAAACGGTTTTCCCTTTCGCAACACAATCTTCAAGTGCTTTGTCTATAGATCACACTACGGTACCCTCCATCGCACGTCAGCCTGTCACTCTTGTCCCTCTATCACCACCTCAATGTAGCAACGGAACCCCTAGTATGGACCTTCACTGGCAACAACAAACATCACTCAATCCATCAGACAACGCCGCTCATGCTCAGGTATTATTTACTCCCTCAACTTCTCCATCCACCACTTCTTCTCTCAACCCCTCTAGCCTACTGCTCACATCAAAATGAGTCTCACACCCCGGCTCAGACTATCCCAATGTCTAATGAGCCTACTGCTCCCATTGAAAATGAGTTGTCACCCACAACTCAATCACAGTCACTCCAAAATAGCCCCACTCGAAACCAAACCAATAACCCAAACACTGAGTCACATATATCCCAAAATGAACCACCCACCATACCTATACAACCACCAAACCAGAACATCCACAAAATGACAACTCGAGCCAAAAACAATATCCACAAACCGAAAATAAAACTATCTCTCACTGTTTCAGGTCCGAAGTTACATGATGTCGAACCAAAAACCATTGCACAAGCGTTGAAAGATGATCAATGGAGACGTGCTGCCATACAAGAATTTGATGCTCAAATTGCCAACCATACATGGGATTTAGTTCCATCGGATCCCTCTCAGAATGCAATTGGTTGTCGGTGGTTGCTCACAAAGAAATATAAAGCTGATGGTACGTTTGAGAGACATAAAGTTTGACTGTTTGCCAAAGGATATACGCAGCAATATGGTGTTGATTATGCAGAGATGTTCAGCCCTGTTATCAAAACAACTACGGTTCGTCTAGTCCTTGAAGTCGCTACACACAAATCTTGGACAATGAAACAACTAGATGTTAACAATGCTTTCCTGCAAGGTGATCTCACTGAAGAAGTATTCATGACACAACCAGCAGGTTTTATTGACAAGGATCGATCACAACATGTTTGTCGACTTCGCAAGCCTATATATGGCCTCAAACAAGCTCCTCGATCATGGTATCTCTCACTTAAAACTCATCTACTACGCACTGTTTTGTTTCTTCACAGGCCGACACATCTCTCTTTATCCGTATCCATGGCTCTAATGTCATCTACATACTCGTTTATGTCGATGATATCATTGTCACCGGTAATGATGATGTCATGATCTCTCAAGTTCTTCATGACTTTGCCACTCGGTTCTCAATAAAAGATCCCACAGATCTTCATTATTTTCTCAGGGTAGAGGTCACTCGCAATTCACAAGGCATACATCTCATGCAAAGAAAGTATATTCATGATCTACTACACAAGTATAACATGTTGGATGCAAAACCAGTTTCAACACCACTTGCAGCATCTCCAAAACTGACACTTAATGATGGATCACCGCTTGTTGATGCTTCACAATATAGATCCCTTGTTGGCAGTCTACAATATTTAATGTTCACGAGACCGGATCTTGCTTATGCAGTTAATCGCTTATCACATTTCATGCACAAACCGAGAGACACACATTGGGGCGCGGCAAAACGAGTATTACAGTACTTGGCTGGTACATCTACACATGGTATTCAATTTTATCGATGTTCTCCACAACGGTTACATGCATTCTCAGATGTGGATTGGGCTGGTGACTTAGATGATTTCATCTCCATAAATGGTTATATAATATACTTGGGTCGCAACCCTATTTCGTGGACATCAAAGAAGTAAAGTGGTGTTGCAAGATCATCCACTGAGGCTGAATATAGAGTCGTTGCCAACACTGCAGCTGAAGTACGATGGATATGCTCTCTATTGACAGAACTTCACATTCCATTACCGACAGCTCCAGTCATTTACTGTGACAACATTGGCACAACATACCTATGTGCCAATCCCGTCTTTCATTCGCGGATGAAACATATAGCGTTGGATTACCATTTTGTTCGAAATCAAATCCAGCAAGGTAAGCTTCGTGTGTCTCATGTCTCCACTCATGATCAGCTTGCGGACACATTAACCAAACCATTGGCTCGTACACGTTTTAGTCAAGCATGTTCCAAGATTGGAGTGTCGAAGAACCCTCCATCTTGAGGGGGCATATTAGACGTATATGTAAAGTATATATTCGTTTCTATTCTTTATATGTGATTGCTTAATTAGCTCCTAGAATCTCTCTGTGTTTTCCTGTATAAATGTATCATAATCTCATATCAATAAGATCATCTCTTTCAAATTCACTATAAGTGATACAGATTATAATGACAACAAGGATATGACCATAAAACAAAAACTCAAATGCCTAAATAAGGAAAAGTTCGAGAATGCTACACATTCCCATCATTCTCGACCTTTTGCTTCTACGTCCATCTATGAAGGCACTGACATGCTTTTGTGCGACCATGTGTCTCATCGTCGTTCTTGCCAGTATGCATCTTTGGTGTGAGCAAACATGCATCTTAGATCTCAGTCGATCCGTCGGAAACCACCACAAATCTTTATCTACAAGCCCAAAAAGAGTCTAATTCTTACAAAATTTTCTTCTAATATGGTTAAATCTCAATAATATCCAACATTAAAACCACCTGCGAACACCAACCTAGCTTACTCAGACTAAGCGGAAAATTTACTCCTCCTAAAGTTAGACAATTTACAAAGGAGCAAGCATCACCAACAACCTTGGGAAAGATGATCCGATATGAGACAAGCTAGAAAAGACTAAAACCAACAACAAAGACACAAAAGTGATAATAGAAACTGAAGAGAATCTCTGAACTGTTACCGGCTACACCGGATGATTACTCTGTAAAACTACAACTTATAAAAGACAAGATTACAATAAAGGAATCCAGCAGATTTAACTCCGGAAAAGTAGCTGGAACAAACCCGAAAGAGATAGAAAAACAATCCATACTAATCTTCTGAAAGATTAAAAATGAAAGAAGAGAAAACAAAGTTCTGGAAGGATTTTGTGTGCTTATATATGAAGATACCAAGTTTGTGGTATAGTTCACAAGATTTAGAGGTTATAAAAGTTTTGAGATATTTTTTCATTTGAGTTTAATAAGAGAGTGATTCTTATTATTGTGTGCGTGTTCGCTTTGATTTCAGTTCTATATTTGGTATCAAAGCTCGAGAAGACGATTTCATGGGAGACGCAAAGAGCGATGTTACTGATCCGAAATCCAAAGCAATTGGACCATCCTCTATCAAGTGTCCGATGTTAACTTCCTCGAATTATACTGTCTCGGCCATAACAATGAAAATTGCTCTCAAGGTAAACAAGGTGTGGGAGACAATAGAATGTGGAGACAAAACCGAAGACAAAAATAATCTGGCAATCGCACTGCTGTACTAGTCAATACCAGAAGCACTGATTTTGCAGGTCGGAGAACTTGACACTGCAAAGCCCGTTTGGGATGCAGTAAAAGCAAGACACATTGGTGCTGAAAGAGTAAAAAAAGCAAGATTTCAAACCCTAATGGCAGAGTTCGATAGGCTCAAGATGAAAGAAACTGATACGATTGATGCATTTGTGGGAAAATTATCAGAAATCTCTTCTAAATCAGCTTCACTTGGGGAAACAATTGAAGAAACGAAATTTGTAAATAAGTTTTTGAAGAGTTTACCACTAAAAAGATATATTCACATCATCTCATCCTTAGAGCAAGTACTCGACCTGAAGACGACGAGTTTTGAAGATATGGTGGGAAGATTGAAAGCATATGAAGAAAGAATTGGTGAAGAAGAAGAAGAACAGGAGGAACAGGATAAATTGATGTATGTTAACAATAATGATAGCTACGGTGGAAACAGAGGAAGAGGAAGAGGTGGTCGATTTGGTGGAAGATGAAGAGGTCAAGGATGGTCTGGTAATGCTTCGTATAAACAAGATCGAGATGCAACGACGGTGACGTGTTAAAGGTGCAATAAAAAGGGGCACTATGCGTCGAATTTCCAGGCTATTAAAACTCCAAGACATTGTGGTTACGTGTTTTAGATGTGATAAGCAAGGACATTATGCATCTGATTGTCTAGATCGCTTGCTAAAACTTCAAGAGTCAGTTGAGAAGAAAGACATAGACACTCAAGAAGTCGATGCTTTGATGATGCATAAAGTGGTCTATTTAAACGAAAAAAAACGTGAAACCAAGTCTGTTTGAAAGGAATCTAAACACAAAGAATATTTGGTATCTTGACAATGGAGCAAGTAACCATATGTGTGGAAACAAAGAATTCTTTGTGGATATTGATGAGAATATAACAGGAAAGGTGAAATTTGGAGATTTACATTAAAGGAAAAGGATCTATTCGCTTTGTGTTCAAGGATGGTGAGAAAAAAAATATTACACAATGTGTACTATATACTAGATTTGAAGAGCAATATAATCAGCCTCGGTCAAGCTACGGAAGTTGTGTGTAAAATGCGAATGAAGGAGAACTTGCTGGTACTTTATGATCGACTAGGTCAGATTCTAGTGACAATGACAAGATCGAAGAATCGACTATACAAAGTCGTATTAGAGGTTAAAAGTATCAGATGCTTATAGTTAACAACATCAAGTGATTCAGCAAAGTGGCATGCACGCTTAGGCCATATAAACATGGAGACTATGAGGTTGATGATTAACAAAGAACTAGTGAAGGGTATACCAAAGATTGGAATTGAGAAGGAAACGTGTTGAGTCATGTCTCAGAGGGAAGCAAACAAAAAAATCTTTTCCTTAAGAAACTACATTTTGAGCAACATAATCCCTTGAGGTCATCCACGAAGATCTCTGTGGACCTATTTCATCTTCAACACCAGCTCAAAAGAGGTATGTGTTTGTTCCCATAGATGACTATTCGCGTTATATGTGGACTATTTTGATGAAGGAGAAGAGTGAGGCATTCAAGAAAATCAAGAAATTTAAGTTGTTGGCTGAACAATAGTGGTGTGATTAAGACGTTTGAAACAGATAGAGGCGTAGAGTTTACGCCTCATGAATTTCAAGAATTTTGTGATAAACATGGAATCAAGAGGCATTTAACTGCTCCATGCTCACCTCAGCAGAATGGAGTTATGGAGAGACGTAATAGAACACTTTTGGAGATGACAAAAAGCATCTTGAAGCATATGGATGTACCTAATCGTCTATGGGGAGAGGTTGTTAGACTTGCCACCTATCTAATCAACAGAGTGGCAACCTGATAGGTTCCAGATTTAGAACTCTATTTCTCACAAACATAAACGAACGATACTCATGTTTTTTGATAATAATTCTCTGCTTTTCTCGTCCTTTCATTGTTGGTTAAATAAAGATGTAAACATACAAGAGAAGTGAAATGAAGTAACTCTTACAATTACGTGAAAAGAAACGCACTAACTTAGTGGAATATTTATCCTAATATAACTACACAAACTGACTTATCATAATTATCTTCTTAGAGTCACTAACTTGCTAACCCACGTCTTTCACGTTTGCTAACCCACGTCATCCACGTTTACGTTAGATCGTAGTCTCATCATTACATCCGTCCGCCAAAGAACCTTGTCCTCAAGGTTTGGTGATGTCACCTTTGATCTAACTCTCTTCTTCAGATTTGATACATGGAAAACATAGTTCTGAAAAATTGAATGAACTCTAGTACCTTTAGCCAACCGTAAATGATAGGCTACAGGTCCTACACGAACCTCAATCTGAAATGGACCATAGTCCTTTGTTGGTATTTTCAGTGATGTTCGACGAAAAACAGTATGCTGCCGCGGTAGGCAAAGATAGACCCAATCTCCTACGTCAAACGGCTCATAACGTCTCTGGGTATCTGCAATTTGTTGCAACCTTGTTTTGACAGCAAAACCATTTTTCAGCCATGGTTGGTGACTTTGATGCCTTCTCGAAGTGTGACGGGCATTATTACTGAAGCATAGCCTTACGCTACTCTTTTGCTTCATCACATTCCAGCCCAATTTGGCAATTCCGGTGACTCACGGAGTGGTTCAGGCGGTGCTGTGATTCATTGGTGCATGAACTATTAATGGACCAAAAATAGAGACGTTATCTGCACTTCTTCCTTTAACTTGCCCAAAGTGATACCAAGAAAAGCTTCCTCTCTTCTTCCTTTCACGGGACTCAGATCATGGTGTTGTGGGGTAGGTGACGTACTAGAACAGCTAGTGCGGACAGGAGACACCATCGCCATCAACCTCCTCATTTTCTGCTCTATGCAATGGAACCTCTCCGTTGAGGCAGCCTCAAACCTGTGCAACTCGTCGGTGTGCAGTTCAAACGGTCGAGTCTCTCATTGATAGAAGTCATGATTTGATGTGATGTATAAATCCCAGAAACAAGAGCAATACTCTGATACCAATTGATAGGTTCCAGATTTTGAACTCTGTTTCTCACAAACATAAACAAACGATACTCTATTTTTTGATAATAATTCTCTGCTTTTCTCGGCCTTTCATTGTTTACAAGAGAAGTGAAATGAAGTAACTCTTACAATTACGTGAAAAGAAACGCACTAACTTAGTCGAATAGTTATCCTAATAGAACTACACAAACTGACTTATCATAATTATCTTCTTAGAGTCACTAACTTGCTAACCCACGTTCCACGTCATCCACGTTTACGTTAGATCGTAGTCTCGTCACAACCTAGTCATTAAATGAAAAAACGCCATACGAACTGTATAAAGGGAACAAGCCAAACATTGAGCACTTTAGAGTATTTGGGTGCGTGGGTTATGCGTGAACAGAAGCGATTGGAAGAAAGAAACTTGATGATAGGTCGAGAACTTTGGTGCGTTTGGGAAATGAACCTGGGTCTAAGGTGTATAGATTGTTCGATCCTACAACAAACAAAATCGTGGTTAGTTGAGATGTTTTGTTTGATGAAAGAAAAGTGTGGAATTGGAGTATAGCAGAGAAAAAAACAAGTAATGATTATTGTGTGTTTGATATGGAGTTAAGACAATTTAGCGATAATGGTTCAAGGAAAAATGAGAGTTCTCTTGAAACAGAGGAGAGCAGCCATGTTCCTCGAGTTATGAGGAAGGATATAATTGATGAACTGGAAGAAGAAGTGATTAATGATGAAGAAGATACTGATGAAGATGGTGATAGTGAGCAGCCGTAATTGAGGAGATCAACGAGGAACAGAGCAAGACCACCACACTTGAACGATTATGTTCTTTACTGGGAAGAAATAGAAGGTGAACGTCTTCTGTTATCAATGAATGATGAGTTGTGGGATTTCACCGAAGCAAAAGAGTTAAGGATTTGGGTTGAAGCTTGCAAGGATGAGAATTCTTCGATCGAAAGAAATCAAACGTGGGAATTAGTTGATCTTCCAGTGGGTGTTAAGCCTATTGGATTAAAATGGGTATTCAAAATTAAGCAAAATTCTGATGGAAGTATCAATAAGTACAAAGCAAGATTGGTGGCAAAGGGATATGTTCATAAGCATGGCTTCGATTATGACGAGGTTTTCGCACCGGTAGCACGCATAGAAACGATTCAACTCATTATTGCTTTGTCAGCTTCGAAAGGCTGGGAGATACATCATCTAGATGTAAAAACCGTGTTTCTTCACGGTGTTTTGAAGGAGGAAGTCTATGTGATACAACCGGAAGGAGTTGTGATCAAAGGAAGCAAAGACAAAGTTTATAAGTTAAAAAAGGCTCTCTATGGCTTAAAGCAAGCACCTAGAGCATGGAATGATAAGCTAAACAAGATTCTTAGAGAGCTTAAATTCTACAGATGCTCGAAAGAACCATCGTTGTATGAAAGAAAAGAGAACGAGCATCTCATCATTGTAGCGATGTATGTTGATGATCTACTTGTCACAGGTTCCTCATTGAAGTTAATGTTTGATTTTAAGAGAGAGATTACCAATAAGTTTGAGATGAGTGATCTCGGTAAATTGACTTATTATCTTGGGATCGAAGTGCTTCAATTCAAAAGAGGAATAGTACTGAAGCAAGAGAGATATGCTCAGAAAATACAAGATGAAATGCGAATGGATGGCTGTAATTCAACTCATATTCTGATGAAGATGAATCTAAAATTTTCCAAATATCTAGAGGAGAGGAGCATTGATGAAAGGGAATATCGTAGAAGTATTGGATGTTTAAGGTACTTAGTCCATACACGTCCATACATGTCATACAGCTTTGGGGTGCTAAGCAGATACATGCACAAGCCCAAAGAATCACACGGAGCTACGTTAAAGCTGGTGTTGAGGTATTTGCGTGGGACGACCTCTTTTGGACTATTGTTTAGCTGCGAAAACACGGTCAATTTGGTTAGCTACAGTGATAGTTCTCATACTGTTGATGTGGATGATGGTAAGAGCACGATGGGTCATGTCTTTTATCTTAACGAGTGCCCAATTATTTGGTGTTCCCAAAAACAAGAGACGATGGCTTTATCATCATGTGAAGCTGAGTTCATGGCAACCACAGAAGAAGCTAAACAAGCAATTTGGCTTCGAGAGTTACTTGGTGAGATAGTTGGTAAGAATTGCGAAAGGGTGACAATCTGGGTAGACAATAAATCAGTCATTGCACTTACAAAAAATTCGGTGTGTCATGGACGGAGTAAGCATATTCACACTAGATATCATTTTATAAGAGAATGTGTTGCGAATGAGCAAGTAGAGATGGAACATGTGCCAGACAATAAGCAAAAGGCAGACATTTTAACAAAAGCACTTGGAATGATCAGGTTTAAGGAGATGCGAGTTCTCACCGGAGGGAAAGATGTTGGTGAAGACAATCTCAAGCTTAAGGGGAAGAATGATGTTGTAAGCTTGAGATAGCTTGAGAAATAAGCTAAGTATGTTTAGGAGAAATCTAGATATGCATAATTTCCTTTCCTAAATATGTGAGTTTTCTTTTATTTAGGAGTTTTCTAAACAAAGTTCTAGAATGATCTTGTGTGCTTATATATGAAGATACCGAATTTGTGGTATAGTTCACGAGATTGAGAGGTTGTGAGAGTTTTGAGATTTTTTTTTCTTTGAATTTAATAAGAAAGCGATTCTTATTATTGTGTGCGTGTTTGCTTTGATATCAGTTCTATAGATTGTTGATACTTGTTGAATTGAGTGTGTTTACATGGATTTGTGATTTAAGTAATGTATAATTAATTATTTGGTTTTATAGCTCATTGTTATTACCCATTTTCAAACCAAGTTTGAAAATAAAGAGCTTGTGCCCAAGAGTATGAAAGAAAATGCATACCCATTTGACCGCAGAGAGAAATTACAAAATCAAAAGTAACTGCTAATTTCTGATCATGAATTGTGAATCAAACCATTTTTAATATAATAAAAGTCAATGTCATCCAAACACTTATCCGGAAGACTAAACAAATATTGGAGATTTCGGGAGACGAGAAGAGAAGAAGACTTGAATTACTTGTAGTTCGCTTAATAATGTATCACGGAAAGATTAAATATCTACCAAGAAATTATACTACTGTCTTCTACTATCATCACATATCGATGGATGATTACATATAAATATTGTTATGAATCAGAAAAACATTAACAAATTATGACCAAGACACCCGTCAATGGTCCATTGAACTTCGTTAGAGCATCCGCAACGCGGTATTTTAGCACATATTTCGAAAAAAAAATAATAAAATATTGTAATGGTGGAAAAACCTGTTTCTTACATTTTTTATATAGGAACCGTATGTAGGCAAGTTTTTTCACTATTTTGCAGGCCCCACAACACGTGACGACCTGCGATTGGTCCATTTAATTTTATTTTTATTTTTTTTGATTAAAAAAATAATAAATTAATAAAAAGAACCGTATTTAGTGTTGCATGTGCCCTTAGACCAATACGAAAAAATTAAACATGTTTGAACGTAGACAACTTTGTCTTTCTCTCATTTTATTATGTCTTGACGTTTATATCCTCCAATCATTTCTCATTTCCACATTCAAATCATTATGATGACAATCATTCACCAACCAAATAGGCGTTCTAAACAAAACAGTGCTGTGTTGTTTTGCTCAAGGCAAAATTACTCGTATCTAAATCTATATTAAAAAAAAGTTGTTATGACTGGTTTGTTGATTGTGAATTTACAGTTTCAAAATTCATAATCTAAGCCCTAAATATGTTGAACTATGCTATACTGAATTTTTGTTTAAAGTTTCATACTCAAAATCGGTGTTTGTGAGCAAACATCAAATTCTTGAAAATTCTGTAATCTTTTAAGTTATAATTCAAAGCAGTATTATTTTAGTTCTAAAATTTTAAGCATAAGACTATGCATGTGGTCTTTAGTCCAGTGGCTAGTAATAAGTTCACTAAAGGCAGTCGTACATGTACAACTAGGGATCGACTCCTATTGCCTATAAGATTTATGTAGAAATTTGGCTAATGAACCAGCCTTTGTGGCCTATATTGATATTGCCGTTAACAGAAAAAATCATAGGACTACTAAAAAAAAATTAATAAGATTATTTTATAGAGACCAATACAAAGGTCAGAGTGAGTTGGTTGAGGTGGTTGAATACCCTTCCCCTTAATCCTAATACTCAGGATCGATTCCTAAAATGTTCCGGTAAAAACAAAATAGCCTCATCTGAAATCTACGTCGGGCACCAATAAAAAAAAGAGCAACACAAAGAAGATAACACCAGATTCTATACATACATCATATTTATGTCCCCACAATCAAAACCTTATATTATTATACGAATGACAACATCATAGTACAAATCATTACTTTCATCTTTTAATTTTTTTTAAAAAAAGTACCCATATCTAACATTATATAATGTTTCATAGGCAACATATTCACTATATTACAATCTATAAAAATGGTCCCAAATCGCAATAAGTGAAGAGACTAATTGACTTATGAAAAGCAAATCAAATTGTAATAATCAAATGGTGTTTTTTCCAAGTCGTATTACCATTTTCTAAAGCTATTCACTACTTCATATAGTCCTTGACACACTTATATATATATGAGAACACATCATTTCAATATATACTCGAATCTCATTTAGAAATTCTCCAATCCATATGTTATTTTATTACCGTTATCCAACCACCTTTTTCATCATCTATTCAATGTCGTTAGACGAAACTGAACCATCAAACCAGACTGTAGATCATGTCTTAGGCTGGCTTGAGGATTCTATTTCCTTATCCCCATTTCCGGGATTCGATGATTCTTATTTGCTCCACGAGCTTGATGAGTGTCAGGCGTGGGAATGGGATCAGACTCAGGATCCGGGACATGGTTTTATTACAAGCTATTGTCAAGATCTTAGTGCATGTGTGGGGTTTGAAGCAAGTAACCTGGATGTGGTAACAGGAGCTCCATTCACTGATTCAGATTCTCCACCCCAACTTAAGCAACCACACGATCAATCCAGGAAAAGAAACAGTGACGAGCTTAGCGAGGTCCAAAAGGTGAAACGGTCATCAAGGAGCAATAGAAAAGCAAACAAGTCTAGTGAGAAGAGCTGCAATGATGGTAACAAGGAAGAGAGATGGGCAGAGCAATTGCTTAACCCTTGTGCATTGGCAATCATGGCACGGAACTCATCAAGGGTTCAACACTACCTTTGTGTTCTCTCTGAGCTGGCCTCTTCTTCTGGCGATGCTAACCACCGGCTTGCAGCTTTTGGTCTTCGTGCTTTGCAGTATCATCTATCCTCCTCTTCTGTGTCATCATCCTCGTGGCCTGTTGTTACTTTTGCTTCAGCAGAAGTGAAGATGTTTCAGAAGACTTTGCTTAAGTTCTATGAGGTAAGCCCTTGGTTTGCTTTGCCTAACAATATGGCAAACTCAGCTATCCTGCAGATTCTAGCACAAGATCCCATAGATAAAAAGGATCTTCATATTCTTGATATTGGTGTTTCTCACGGTATGCAATGGCCCACCTTTCTGGAGGCTTTGAGCTGCAGACCAGAAGGACCTCCTTCTCGTGTTCGAATAACCATTGTATCCGATATAATCGCAGATATACCTTTTTCTGTTGGCCCACCAGGTTATAATTATGGTTCTCAACTCATTGGCTTTGCTCAATCTCTAAACATCCACCTCCAGATCAATACTCTTGACAACTTCCAACTCATTGATAGTTCACCTCACGAGACTCTTATAGTCTGTGCTCAGTTCAGGCTACATCACCTGAAGCATAGCAACCCTGATGAGAGAAGTGAGGCTTTGAAAGCACTGAGAAGTTTGGGACCAAAAGGAATGGTTCTTTGTGAGAATAATGGCGAATCCAGTAGTAGTGAGGACTTTGCAGCAGGATTTTCGGCGAAACTGGAGTATATGTGGAAATTTCTGGAGTCATCTAGTTATGGATTCAAAGAAGAGAACAGCGAAGAGAGGAAACTAATGGAAGGAGAGGCGACAAAGGTCTTGATGAATGGAGGATATATGAATGAAGGAAAAGATAAATGGTCTGATAGGATGAGAAAAGCTGGTTTTGCCGCAGAAGCATTTGGAAAAGATGCAATTGATGGAGCCAAATCTTTACTAAGAAAGTATGACAACAATTGGGAATTGAGAGTGGAAGAAGGTGACACCTTTTCCGAATTACTATGGAAAGGTGAAGCAGTTTCCTTTTGTTCATTGTGGAAGTAGCCATCTTCTTTATGTTTGTCTTAATTTCGTTGTAAGCTTCCACGTTAAAGGCTTTCGTGTTATATCTGTTATCCGCAAAGTTACTTGAATGTGAAGTAGACAGTGCAGCATTTTCAATCTAGGATGGCATCAGAATCACGATATGGATATCTCTTCTCCTCTAGCCTCTGATGTTGATATCAAAGCTGTTTGTAGAATTATCTCTTGAGTGGTCATAACACACAAATCAGGCTGCTTGAGGAAGAATTATAGGAGCTGCTGAATTTATATTAGCATACCAGAAATAACCCCAAACAAAACACTTGGGCGCAGACAAATTCCTTGTTCCTTGTATAGTCTCATCCTTGTATGAATTACTCGTTTTTTAAGTTTCACAACTTTTTGCAAACTAGGTTAGATTGAAAAGTTGATTGGTCCTCTGTATTTCACACCTCTAGAACACAAGGAGATAAAAATCGCAAACACACAAATTGATTAGCGGTGGTCTTGTTCAATGGACATGAAAGGAAGTACAACGGAGATGCAAGAAACGAAACTATGAAAATACAACTAATTAATTAATCTGAACTAAACTTGGAACATAAGAAGAACACACAAGTGGGAGCTCAGTATATCCATATTTGTCAGGTTTTCCTTGATTCGGAGCCTCTCCGATATCCATAGATTTCAAGTATTCATTTTGTCCAATGATGTGAGCTGTTTGGTAGGGACAGATCTCGATCGGTTGATTTCCGTGTAGATCGAAAACCACAGCGACATTCTTTTCCTCATCAATGAAGAAACTCCCAGCATAAGGGTCAACCGGAAAACCAGTGAGCAGTTTCATATCAACTTCCACAAACTTGGTCCACGACAGTGCACTGCCGTCAATCTTATCCACAACCCAAATCACCATGATCATACAGGTCTCCCATCGTTGATGTAACACAGCGAGCTTCTCGTCTCTGATACAAGATAGACTCACAGTCGCGTCTTCAGTACAGGTAAATGGCAGAGACAAAAGTGGTCCAAATCTTTCTGATGTAAAATCGAAACAGAGTAAAACGTCTTTAGTCTCTGTTATATTTCCTTCTCCACCCATTATAAACCCTTTAGCATAAAAGTAAGAATTTCCCTTCAAAGACACGCTGCGTTGATGAAGCGGTATTTTCCAGTTGGGACTGACATCAAGAACCCTCCATGAATTAGAGCTAAAATCATAAATTTCGTGGCCAGAAATGTGGTTTCTGCCTTGATATGAATCAAAAATCCTCAAGATTTTATGGTTACGGTTGTGATAGCCTTGAGCTATACCTGTAACCAGTTAACAGAAGATGAAGAAGAGATTAGAGAAGAGAAGAAGATGATAATCGGAAGAGGAGAAGATAAGAAGAATAAGAGAGAAAAAGGAAAGAGAGTTAAGGGCTGAATAGTTCTTAATTTTTGATAAAAGTTTCCAAAAACTTAGGGTTGTTGCATTTAAGCAACGATTACAAGAGCCACAAAAGAAACGATAAGTAGTTTGTAACATAAACGTCAATACTTAAATAAAACAACAACCATTTTATTAAAACGACAGTAACGATAATGCTATCTGCTTCTTCTCTTCCTTAACCACTTTTCTGTTGAACTATACTCTTTCTTCCTCTCACTGAACGCTTTCCTTTCTGCATCAACGTCATTGGAATCATAAGCTTATCAGTATCATCCCCTATTGAGCTCACCTTGTCCTCAAGGTGAAAGTCTGGAAATCTGTTCAAGATCGAATTCATGTCCTCCCAACTATCATCTGAGTGTGGTAAATTAGCCCAGTGGATCAAACATTCAGGATTCCCAGCTTCCTTTCCTCTGCGGATTGCTAAGACTGCATCAGGCTTTTGCTCCCAAACCAAAGAAGGAGTAAGTACCTGTGGAATGTCCTCTGAATGTTTATCCGAAGGTACAACTTTTCTCAGTTGCGAAACATGGAAAACTGGGTGGACTGAGCAGTGTGGAGGCAGCTGTAGCTTGTATGCAACCCTCCCAACTTTCTATACAATCCGATAAGGCCCAAAATACTTGGGTGAAAGCTTCTCATTCAATCTCCGAGCAACTGTAACTTGACGATAAGGTCTCAGTTTGATGTAAACGCATTCTCCGACCTCAAATGCCAAGTCTCTCCTCTTCTTATTAGCAGATTGCTCCATTTGCTTCTGACTCACTTTCATGTTGTCTCTAAGTTCACGGATCAGGTGTGAGTGTTGTTTTATCAATTTATCAACTGCTGCATTTTCTGTTGGAATATCCCCATAGTTCAACAATTTAGGAGGTTCCCTCCCATACACAGCATGAAACGGTGATGTTTTGATGGCTGAATGGTATGAAGTGTTGTATGAGTATTCAGCCCAAGGAAGCCATTGTACCCAACTGGTTGGTTTACCCTTTACAAAGCACCGTATATATGATTCCAGACACCTATTTAAGACCTCCGTCTGTCCATCCGTTTGAGGATGGTAAGCACTACTTCTGCGCAATTCTGTACCATGAACCTGGAACAATTCGGACCAGAAGTGGCTGACAAAAACCTTGTCTCTGTCAGAGATTATAGTCTCAGGGAATCCATGTAGTCGCACTATCTCTTGTACGAACACAGCTGCCACCGTACTAGCTGTAAATGGGTGTTTCAGGGCAATGAAATGACCATACTTGCTCAACCTATCGACTACCACCAGAATCACATCAAACCCCTTTGACTCGGGTAATCCTTCTATAAAGTCCATGCTAATGTCCGCCCAAATCTTTAATGGTATAGGCAAAGGACAAATCAACCCAGCGGGAGAGAGAGTAGAGTACTTACAAGTTTGACATACTGGACAGTCCTTGATAAACTTCTCAATGTCCTTCTTCACCCCCAACCAGTAAACTTCTCTGCCCATCCTTTTGTATGTCTTCAACAGCCCCTCATGGCCTCCAATAACACTGGAGTGGAACTGTTCTAAGAGCTTTGTTCTGAAGGGAGAGCCCTTAGGGATTACTAGCTTCCCAAGATGAAACAATACTTTCCCTTTTAGGTGATAATCCGAGCTGTTTGTTTCACTATTCCGAAGCTGATTCACAATCAGTCTACATTCCATGTCCGCTTCTTGTTGTTGAATCAACTCCTCTAAGTTCAACGACAACGGCGCAGTAAGTTGCAGCTGTACAAATTGTAAGTTAGGGTGTCGGGAAAGAGCATCTGCAGCCTTATTTTCTGTTCCAGGTTTATATTCAATAGTGTAATTCATTCCTAGCAACTTAGCAGCCCATCTTTGCTGTTCTCCAGTCAAATTCTTCTGGTCCAGAAAATATTTTAGGCTTCTTTGATCTGTTCGGATCACAAAAGGTCTGCCATCCACATAATGTTTCCACTTGGAAATGGCAAAAACTATGGCCAGCAACTCCTTCTCATAAACCGACTTAGATTTTGCTTTTTTCGAAAATCCCTGACTAATATATGCAATGGGACGCTTATCCTGAGACAATATTGCACCTCTACCCGCTCCGGATGCATCTGTCTTGATGACAAAAGGTTTGTCAAACTCCGGCAATTTCAGAACTGGAAGTGTAGTGACTGTTTTCTTCAGCATGTCGAAAGCTTCTTGTGCTTGTTGATTCCAAATAAAGTTGTTCTTCTTCAACAAATCTGTTAATGGTCTTGCTATTTTCCCATAATCACGAACAAACCTTCTGTAATAACCTGTTAAACCCAAAAATCCCCTCAGCTCTGTTATAGATTTCGGATTTGGCCACTTTGTCATAGCCATAATCTTATCACCATCAGCAGCCACTCCTTTACCCGATATAATATGCCCGAGATAAGCAATTTCAGTCAACGCAAATGCACATTTCTTTGCATTAGCGTAAAGCTTATTGACCTGCAGCGTCAACAACACTTGTTCCAGCTGATCAAGATGTGTCTGTATGTTTTTGCTGTATACCAAAATGTCATCGAAAAAGACAAAAACAAACTTCCGCAAAAATGGTCTAAACACATCATTCATAACGCTCTGAAATGTGGTAGGGGCGTTAGTGAGACCGAAAGGCATTACCAAGAATTCATAGTGCCCTTGATGAGTACGGAATGCTGTCTTATGAACGTCTGTCCTTTTTACTCTGATCTGGTGATATCCTGATTTCAAGTCAATCTTAGAAAACACAGCCGATCCACTCAGTTCATCCAATAGTTCTTCAATGATTGGAATCGGGTAACTATCCGTTATGGTCTCCTTATTCAATGCTCTATAGTCAACACAAAATCTCCATCCTCCATCCTTCTTCTTCACCAATAAAACCGGACTGGAGAATGGACTTATACTAGGCTGAATTATACCCGCCTCAAGCATCTCTCGGACTAGAGTTTCTATTTCATTTTTCTGAGCAAAAGAGCATCTATATGGCCTTGCTTTAATCGGTGCAGCACCCTCTCTTAGAGTTATGGCGTGTTCTCTATTCCGTGGAGGTGGTAATCCGGGTGGTAACTGGAAAACATTCGCATACTGTCTTAACAAGTTCTCGACTGCAACATTAGGTACTGTCCTCTCAGTTTTCTGTGATTGATCAAACAGTTCTCTATGTTCCAATAGAAAGATCTCATCTCCCTGTTCTGGTGCTGTTTCTAAGGCTTGAAACGATATTTGTTTCCTGATCATGGCCATATTTCCTGACAACAGTACCCATTTGTCATCTTTCTTGAACCTTAATTTATGTAACCCCCAATTCACCTTGGTATCTCCTAATGTGGCCAACCATGAATACCCCAATACCACATCTGTCGTTCCCAAGTCAAAACAGCAAAAATCCTCTGTAATATCAATCCCTTGAATCGAGACTGTGACCTGTTTACAGATTCCTCGTCCATATATCTTATTACCATTACCCACTGAGACTCTGAAAGGTTTAGTGTCTGTAATTTGCAGCCCCATGTTCTCTGCTTTCGTCTTGGAAATAAAGTTGCAAGTAGCTCCTGAATCAATGAGTACAGCCACATCATTATCCTTTATTGTCCCCAACATTCTCATTGACTTCTCATCAGATAAACCAGACAAAGCTAATAATGATATTTCTTCCTCCTCTATGACTTCCTCATTTTCGCCATGTTCATCGTTTTCTGTCTCTGCAGTTTCCACCTCAACTCCTTGCGTTAATTCCAACGCTTTCAGCCTTTGGTGAGTCCTGCAACGATGTCCTAGGAAGTACTTTTCACCACAGTTTTGACAAGGGTTAGTCACGCCTTTCTTCTCTTCCGTTGCTACCCTTTTTCCTCCACCCGTATCGGTACCAGAATCGGGTTTCTTGTAAGGTACAATAGCTGTGTTACGGTTGTTGTTAACATAACTGCCTCTCGAGTTTGTGATGGAAGTAGTATAAGTATGGTTTCTGGAGTTGGATCGATTGAATTCCCTCTCTTCATTTTCTAAGTCTTCCAACAAATTAGCCATCTTGAATAACTCATTCAATCCCACTGGACGGTTGGTCAACAACTTTACTCGAATTTGCCTTTTTAACCCCTTTATGAACATGGTCTCAAGTGATGATTTTGGCTGCTCCGGTAACTCTGATGACAGTTTCTCAAACTCGACTCTGTATTCCTTGACTGTCCCTGTTTGCTTCAGGTTTAACAATTTACCAAACGGATCACCACCAAACGATTCTTTGTATCGAGTCAGAAACTGATACTTGAATGCTCCCCAGGTGCTGATATCTTCCCTATCCTGCATCAGTTTCAACCATGGAATGGCATCACCAGTCATACACGCAAATACCAAAGTCAGCTTTTCATCATCTTGTGTTCTATTTCGTTCGAAACAACGCTCTACTCTGAATACCCAATCATCTGGGTCTTGTCCTTCGAACATGGGAAGCTCCCATTTCTTGTCTGGAATCTCCACTACCAACACCGGCGAGGTTCCTTTTTGCTCATCATACCGTCGGAAAGAAGACGAGCCTTGGTTGATATGTCGTGGGATTGACAGCTGAGGTAGTGGAAGTAACCCGTCGCCTAGCTCTTTCTCTGGCGGTGGCGAGATTTCAATCGGAGCTTTGCCGGGGTCTTTGACTCCCACTCTAGCACACGAAGCCATTGTATCATCAATCTGTCTCCTTGTTGTGTCATTTGTCTGATCTAGCTTTTTCATGAGCTGAAAGAGGGTCTCACGCAAGAGTTTCCTCTCCTCATCTTCGGCTTCTCTCCTAGCTCGGCGATCTTCTTCCGCATTCAGAAAAATTTTCATAAGATCCGCCGTAGTTTGTTGGAGCCGTCCTAGCTGAGACTCGGAATCAGGAGAAGTTTCAGATTGGTCGCTTGAGGTGTTGGTGCTTTGTGCCATGGCTCTGATACCACTGATAGCCTTGAGCTATACCTGTAACCAGTTAACAGAAGATAAAGAAGAGATTAGAGAAGAGAAAAAGATGATAATCGGAAGAGGAGAAGATAAGAAGAATAAGAGAGAAAAAGGAAAGAGAGTTACGGCTGAATAGTTCTTAATTTTTGATAAAAGTTTCCAAAAACTTAGGGTTATTGCATTTAAGCAACGATTACAAGAGCCACAAAAGAAACGACAAGTAGTTTGTAACATAAACGACAACACTTAAATAAAACGACAACCATTTTATTAGAATGACAGTAACGATAACTCTCTTTTTCTGCTTCTTTCTCTTCCTTAGCCACTTTTTTGTTGAACTATACTCTTTCTTCCTCTCACTGAACGCTTTCCTTTCTGCATCAACGCCACTGGAATCATAAGCTTATCAGGTTGTTGTTGCCAAACCCGAAAGCATACCTGTCAAACAACTCGAAATCGTTTCTGGGTTGTATACACTTCGTTTGCCCCAAATATGGATTCCATACCAAGAGCCTAGAGTTATCTTTGATGACGCATAACAATAAACCGTCGCAGTGAAAGGCTTTAGATATCTCGACTTGATCAAATTTACTTACTTGCTTTATAGATAGATCAACGAAGTGGTCTTCTTCGTCTCGGATCCCTTGGAGATTGAATCTCAAAGAGCAAACCTTAGAATTCATCATCATGAATCCCAGAAACTCATTTTCTGTTGCTGCTGTTTTACCAAAGATGCGATTTTTGGATAAAGCGTCCCACTTTTTGCGAATACATCGCACTGATCTGAGAGATGACATCGGAACCCTAGAGAGTATCTCCGCTACCAAATCATCGGAAAGATCAGACAATGTCGTCATTCTTCAAAGTTTGTGACGAAACCCTAGGCGAATGAAAAAGAACCGAGTGCTTTTATTATTCTTTCTGGGAATTGCAAAAGTCGTATAATTTTTTTTTAGCTTTGACTGAACCAACAGAACCATTTGTTATGTACAACAAATTAATTATACTACTATACATGGACTAGTTAGCAACAATTTGAGGACTTATCAGCTTCCCCATCCAACCATGGTCCCGGGGCGGGAAAACGCTAGTCCTCGCTCGTACATCCGTTGAATCTCTTCTCTGTATTCAGTCAGGGACTCATCAGAAATTGGTGGAGTCAGCTCTACCACATCACCCATCTTCAGTTTCCACTTCAGGTCACTCACAGGTCTCTGGTTCAGCCTTGGCCTGAGTTCTTCCTTCGCTGGTATGCCATACATGGACCACCTCGAACTCCCTGGCCCCGCCTGGCTCAGCAGATCCGAGACTGTAGAACTCGCTGGAAATTCTTGCACAGACATCTGCATTTACTGATTTGGTTAATATAACAATCGAGTGTAACACTTTTAAGCGCAGAATATAATTAGAGGGGTTTATAACGAACCCTGTCATTTTCGATTACAACGACATAGACTGGTCCATCCTGGCTACTATTAGGCTTGTAAGACGCTGGGCAGTCCTTGGAATGAGACGGAAACTTGCAAGGGGGTTTGATGGAATCAGAAGAACTGATGGAAGATCGGTCCTTGCTCATTGCTTCGCAATGCCAAGTTACGACCCACCGTGCCCATTCAATCATCTGAAGCACAAACGAAGAGTATTTGCAGTCACCTTCCTTGTACCTCCAATGAGCTGCGAACCCGAATTCAGCTTGCAAATGCATCTCCTGTGTACGTATTTGGACTTCAAGTGGGACTGTTCCATTGTCCATCACTACCGTGTGCAATGATTGATACCTAAAATCCAATTTACCAAAATTAGATTCGTAACACTTTCACAAGCCATGACAGCCATAACTCAAACTACGATATAAAAACTTACCCATTGAACTTGGGATGAGTTATGTAATCCTTCAGCTTTCCAGGAACTTCAGACCATACACTATGAACTACTCCTAAGGCTTTGTAACAATCCCCGTCGTTGTCAACAATCAAACGTAACCCATGAATGTCATGAATTTCATCCACTGTTAGCTTTTTTCTATGATAATCGAAAAGACAAAAACAACATTAGTCTTCTGCGTTCACTTTCATGGTATTATCTGTAAAAGTAAGGGAAGAGAGCATACTTCAGCATCTTGCAGTAAATACTATACAAGCTCTTGTGCCGGCCACAGAGAACATGATAAGAAATGCCTTCTCTCTTAAGAGCTTGCTCCAGTTTCTCTATTGCAGAAGTGATCATGGCTTCATCGAAGGAATCCTCAAGCATGGTTGACATTTCATTATGCTGCTCTGGGTAAAGATGCTTGAAACACAAATTTTCGAACTGAACTTTCCAGGTAGAGATTCCCAAACGATTAGCCAAAGGTGCGAATATTTCCAGAGTCTCTTTGGCAAACCTCTGCTGCTTTACTGGGGACAAAGCGTAAAGTGTCTTCATGTTGTGAAGTCGATCAGCCAGTTTTATTAGAACAGCTCTTGCATCTGCCATTGCAAGAAACATGGTGTGCAATCGATCTGCTTCAACGGTTTTACACGCCGTATTATTCTCTCGCGCGAGTTTGCTAAGTTGGCTAAGCTTTGAGACCTACAGAAAAACACACATTGAGCTCAATTAGCTATAAAACACGGATTTGAAAACCAATAATCTCAATCAATCTTGTTTCTTACCCCTTCGACCAAATCAGCAACTCCTGCTCCAAAGTTTCTGAGAATATAATCATAGCTCATGAATGAATCGTCCATGGTGTCGTGAAGAAGCCCAGCCACAACAACAGTTGAGTTAGCTCCGATATTAGCCAACAACATAGCCGTCTCAACACAATGTTGCAGGTAAGGGTCACCACTAGCTCTCATCTATATATACAGATCAAAAGAAACGTTCAATTACTAAAAGCAAACAAGATCGAAACTCATGAAAAGATTGAGATTTGTCTTCTTTTTTTTATACCTGTCCTCTATGAGCTTTCTCTGCTTCGTAAAATGCTTTGATAACAGATTCATCTCTGAAGATCTCGTGCCTCAACTGAGCACGTCTTAACAAATCCCTAGCATATGGCTTTTTCGTATCTGCCCCAAAACCATCGTCCATGGAAAACGTCAGCTCATCGACGAGAACCGAATCCGACGAAGACGATCCCAATTCCTGATCCACACACGATTCCAGAGCTTTCCTTACGAATCCATTGAACAATCCACTAGCTCCTACACGAAAAGAGCCATCGAAATTCCGATCACGAGAAATTTTCCTGGGAGGGCTGCAGCTACACGAGACTGGACCGTGAAGCACAGAAATAGGGCTTTGGTGGTCTCGTCTATGATACGAGGAGCCCACAAATTTGGCCGGAGAATAACAGAAGGAGCTGCTCAAGCTCAGATCTTTTAAATCCTCACAGCGATCATGACGTAGTGAAGAAAACTCCTCTGCTCCGGTTGAATACGATGAGCAGGAGGAGGAAGAAGCAGAAGATTTAACGTATGCGCCGGAGAAAAGCGAAGAGAGACCTCCGACGATCGGTTTCTGAGGCGAAGAGGCGGTGGAAGGAGATGGGGACGAACTCCTAGAGCTGAGATCAAGATCACATGAGATCTGATGTGGGGCGGCGGAACAAACGCTGCTAGGTGGACTCGCGTAAAGCGCTATAGTCGTCGCCACCACCATTGGAGCTCGTTGGTTCTGATTTAAGAATCCTAAGGTTCAGGTTTTAAAATATCGAAGAAGGAATAAATAATATCCAGAAATTCTACTGCAGTTCCCAGAACAACTCCCTATATCTCTCAATTTCCCGGAAAAATCAAAGTCACCTTTCTTCGAGTTTACTCAAAACCCACAAATTTTAACACGAAACCCAGATAGATGCAGAGATCAAGAAAGAATTTTTGTACAAAAAAAAAAAAATAGTTTAGATTGGAAGAAGATCAACACCCTAAAATATGTACACTTTATACGAGTTTGAGTATGAAAATGAAGGAATGAAAAACATGAAAATTTCAAGAAAAAACGACACTCTAATGCAAGACAAGAGGAGGGTGTGTGCGAGGAAGGAGAAGAAGAAAGTTAGACGCTTTGATATTTTATTTTAGATTTTTCTTTCTCTCTTCTCTTCGTGTATAATATAGAAACTACTCTCTCTCTCTCTCTCCTTCCTCTGAATTCGGCCGACCAAACTAAACCGATACACCATTATTACATAAAAACCCTTTTAGTTAACCGGTAATTACTCACTCATTGGGATTATTACACAGCCTAATCTCGTTATGTCGTTATCCACTCTTGTTCGTACATTATTCTATTATTTTTATTAAGTATGGAAGATCAATGTAATCTTCTAGAGATCTTCCAGTTTTATATTGCATTTTGATCGTATCAACTTGTCCTCTAAAGTTAAAACACAAATAAATAAAGTGATTAGTAGCATATTATAATCAAAGGTAATTCGTTGGATTATAGAGACTTGCAATGATAAACAAATCAAATGGATGACACACACATGATACTAAATAATTAACAATATCGAATCAGATGACATCGATATCTCAACTCCAATTTGGCTATTAAATAAACTTAAAGCATATTTTTATGGAGTAATCAGTCACTAAATGGCCTTTGTCTGTTGATAAAAGACATTTTAAGATATTGCATCTGAACCTAACTCTTATTCGATCTAAAAGATAATAAGAGTACATGTCTCATGATTACAGTTATTAAGATAAAATCCAGATTATGTAATTTACTCTTCAAATGGTTTTGTATCTATACGTTTATTTTGATAAGGGTATACTTTTATACTCCTATTGCCATATTTTATTGGAGTATTAAGTAATCCTTTTTATAGTTTGATTCATGTTTTTATGCAAACATTATTTACATATGCTTTCTTTAGCTTCACGCCAATGCATGACCCGGCCAACTTTTGTATATAAATGTATCGAATTTTAATAAGTATAATTTCTTTTTTGATTTAAAATATCTTCTTATCCTCTTGGAATCTCTTCATTAGTTTTCTTCCGTTTTTTTTTTTGTTAAAAAAATGAATATGACTTATATAATAATAGTGCAGTGTCTTTGGCAGATGAGTCATCATCCCATATACATCATATGATCAATTTGATCCATTTATCATTATTGCTAATATGATAATAATGACGAGTCTTGAAAATCAACTTTGTCAATTATCTGATATTCTTGTTTTACTTTTTGGCAAATGGAATTTGTTACTTTAAAATAATATAAACAAAAATCAGCAAATTGTAATACAAGGGTCCACAATGAGATTTGTGTTTCTCTACTACTTTTCTTTTTTCTTAATCTATTTTGACGGGGTCTCATTGGTCATTTTTACACCGATAAGAAGAATCTTAATCAAACAATGAAATAATGATATGTTATTAAGTCAAGGGCAAAAGTGACAAAGTCAAATGGAATCTTAATTTGATCTAAGTTGTCTTAAATTAAAAGGAAAGCAAAATTTTGTATAATATTTGTAAGAGAAAAAAGCTTTAGAAGGGAGAAGTTTTGATTGATAAGCTTTCTCAGAGACCGATAGACAGAAGAAGAAATTGTCAACGTGGCTTTAGTCGGCAAAAATGAACTCGACACGCGTCTAATTTGGCGGCCATGCAAAATAGTAAGACATAGCTTGTCACGCTCCTTGCACGTGTCAATTCCCTAGAACCACTTCCACGACTTGTGGGGATTGTGTGTGTCTGCCTATATCAAACGGCCACTCTTCAATTTTCACCTACAACTCTAATTGCACCCGTAAATCTCTTGTTCCAGAGTCAACTAGTTAAAATGAGTTTACATTCTATAGCACCACGTGTCCCATGTGCATTTTAGTGTATGAATTCGCTTTTATACTATAAAATATTCTGTTTTTTTAAATAACTTAGGTAGCTTTGTGCATAAAACCTAATATCTAAAATTCGAATCAAAACTGACCCAAAAAATAAGAATCAAATCTGAACTGAACCTAATAAAATATTTGAATAGATCCTAAATTTATGTATCCGAAAAACTGAACTCAAACTCGAACCACAACCGAATAAATATCTTATAAACTTTTGTTAAATTTAAGTTTTTTTAGACTTATTTCTATTAATTCTTTACGATCTTTAAATTTTTATATATAAATATTTGAATCTAAACACAATTTATACTCGAATTGAACCAACCTAAAAAATATAAATATCTAAATAGGTCTTAAATTATTAAACTCAAAAACCCAAATCCGAAAAAGTCTGAATCAAACCCGAACAAAAAACTCAAAATGCCAAGATCTAAACTTAGGGGTTTTAGACCTTATGGAAGAAGTGTGAAATATTAGTTTGGAGAAGTGCAATATGCGAATAGACATATTCTCTGGACATTCACATAAGTCAAAAAACATGGATTTATGTTTATATCCGAAATAATAACGAATTAGTTTTGAGTATTGGAGGATCGAACTCGTGATATGTTTAGCGTATGAATCCATTCCTTAAAACTCCACCACAATTACTTCGATGATATTTTGTTTTTATGTAAAAATACTTTTAATATCGACGACAGAAGAAGAAAATCCATATTTCAATCTTACTTGGTTAGAAAGATATTAATTTTGTATGGAGGCAGAAATTAAGATATTTAAGAGAGGGAACCAAATCGGTTAAGTTTCGGTTTAAGAAGGAAATGAAGAAAACAAAGGTGGTCCCGAAATATAACAAATAATGGAACGTGATTTGCGTAAGAAGCAAACGTATAGAGGATTAGGTCAGCTTCAGACATGACTTGGCCACGTGGAATTGTTGTGTTATCTTTTTCTCTCCTTCACGCAATCAGCCTCCTCACATCACATCTATTATTCTTCCGGTCTATAATTCGGTTTGGTTTACTCTTGATTTTATTTGTACACAATCATCATTAGCCCAATACTATTTTCTGGGCTTGTTCAATCGACTTTAGTAGGCTGGATGGGCTCAAAAGTTTTATGTTTTAGGGTTTACAAACCCAACGAGATCTATCATTCTTTACAATATTTTGTTAAAGTGCAAAATTCATATATGGTAGAGTTAAGGATTGAAACCATATCATTTATGAAATTTCTATATCATACTCGACGTCAAGATGAATTAGGGATTAACAAGTTTTGACTCTATGAATATATATATATATATATATGACTAACAAAAACTTATGTGATACGGAAAACTTGTTTTGCTTAAACATTCGGTTTTGAAGATTTGCGTAGCTCCGTACATTTCTTACCTAAACAATGGAAGTAATCATGCTTGATATTTAAAAACTAATTCCTAATTACACCCCATTTTGTGGTAATGACATAAGGGGGAAAAAACAATAAATTATGTGCTATTGATTTTTGAAACACTCCATGAAACAGCAGCTATAAAGGTAATTCATTTGAAACTCAAGTTAAACAATTAAGCTATACAAGAAAAAAACGAGGTTGGTCGTGGCTGGACATGGTATAGAAAGATAAGCCTAAACCAGAGGCGGCAAAACCCGCCGTTTCTACCGTCATGCGGTGGTTCATGGTGGTGGCTCCGGCTTCTGCAAACTCTTTCCCCAAATTACGATAATACCCTTTGATCTTCTTCACGAGCCTCACGTAGTACAGTCTCAACCACTTGATCCTCATCCTTGTCACCACCTTCTTAAGCGAAAATCTGCCACGTAGCGTACTGTTTTTACCGCCGAGACGTATAACTTGTGGCTTACGTCGACGGAGATAGATCTTCCGGCGACTTGACGGCCACCGGAATGCATTGGACGCAGCAGTGGTGAATAAATGGGTAGGATCCATTACCAGTGTTGAGAGAAATATAGTTTAGAGAAGAGATAGAAATATGGTTTATATGGAATAATTAGATACTGAGAGAAACTTATATATAGAGACTTAAGTCATGAAATTTGACATAGTGCGGAATTTCCGTAAACTAATATTATATGTCCAAGTCATAAACCAATTGTAGTTTTTGTTGTTATACAACAAAATATGCAATTATTATTATTATTATTATTATCTAATTTTATCTCGGGGATGCCCTATACACGACGACATTTCGGTATTGCCACATATTTTGATTCTTATTTGTACTCAAATATTATATAGAGATAGCAAATTACCTACTAATTAGTAAATCAAAAAGAGAGATAAGGTGGAAGAGAATGATACTTGTAACTATCATTTGGCAATATGTTCAATCACTTCACGTATCAAATGATGCGAGAGATAAGTTTCATAAGTATTATTGGAGGAAAACATTTGCTGAAGCGTTGGTGAGTAACATATATACGAAGGTAAGTAGATAAGCTTAGACAAGAGAGTAAGACGTTGATACCAAAAAAAAGAAAGAAAGAAGAGAGTAAGACTATTTATGCCTTGCTGCATAAGACGACACATATAGTTACGTACCTCTATGGACCTAATTTGTCTATATTACACAGAATGTCAACTTTAATGCAATTTTCTAAGTTGTAGTGAAAGACCATTCGCCGGGAATTGATATGTTTCTTGACTTGTGAACCATTTTGTGTGTGCATTAATTATTGGACGGCTATTCATTTTTTCATTTCTTGTTTTGATGTTGACTTATAGTACTATTATACTTTTTGCTATTAATGAGTTAACAATTATGTCTTTTGAGGTCTCAAAGGATATGCAACGGTGATAAATTCAACAATATTATTTTTTTGATAGAATTTAGTTTGAGAACCTCACCCTACTTTTTGATCTTTATTTGTGAGAAACTCAACAAGTCTCTTACAAATATAATATTTATATATATATATATATATATAAATTGAGATTTTGATTACTCATATATTTTTATATATACATATATACTAATTTTTATTTATAATATTATGTTGAATAGTTTAAATATTAATAAAGTTTTATATAATTTTAGGTTTTAAATACCTTTTAGCTATTTTATATTGAATTAGAGAAATTTTATTTAATGTAATTCTTCTCTTTTGATTTTAAATGCAATTATATAATTTATAATAGTAATATTCAAAACAATAACATAACCAAAAATCATAATAAAACATTATCTTTTATAACTCAAAATATTGCAATGCATAGACTCATATAAATAGAACTTAAAACATTACAAAGCATACATAATATATAAAACTAGATTAACTATAAAACTAATTTGGTCGTATGCCTTTTATAAAGAGAGAATTATGATTATTATTTTTGTCATATTTTTAGATATTTTTTTAAAAATCTCATAACTTTTAAATAATTTAATATTATTTATCTTAACTAATTTTTAATAATTAAATATATATAATTTAAACTTAAGTATAATGAATCTTGTTAGAAAAATAACTTTATTTTACAATTTATTAAAAATAAAAATAAATATTTAAATAATTTTATACAGTTTTGAATGAGAAATTAAAACTATTACAACATAACCCAAACCACTCATGAATGAACATGTATCCTAGGAGTGAGAAAATAGAATGGTTTTTTAGGATTTCTCTAGTGAAAATAGATTCTCACTTTTTTTTGACAAAAAATTTATTTTTTATTATTTTAATTATGAGAAATTTAGTGAAAACCGCATAGTCTTAACTACTCAAACATTAGCCGTTAAATAGTCTTGCTATTTTTTTTCTTTCGTGGAATCAAAGTAGCATACATTACAAGACGTCTCATTGCTGCACGGATACATGAATTCAAACCAGAATCAAAGTATTCAAATACCAATCGAATTGTCTGCTCATTTAACCCATGTCTAATGGTTCTTAACACAAGAGCGAGGGTTCAAAATCAGATAATGAGTAAACAAGGTCGGCTCATTAGGCCCAATAATGGAACCCGACAGGAATTGTTTTTCTAACGAGCCCCGTTTTAGATCAGAACAACTGGGCAGATCCCTGACCCCATTGCACGGCCACCGGGCTCTTAACCACGTGTTCACCGTCGGTCCATTCGATCGACCCGAATTCATGACCCGGCACTGCGACTACTCCTCCGCCAAGCACAACGCTCTTAAACGTCACTTCGTACTCCAACACGCTCTTCTCCTTGCTAAACGCAAGCTTGCTTGGCGACACCTCGATCCCAACATTCGCCGGTGACTTAACTCCTACTTCGTACACAGCGTTGGCATTGGTTCCTACGTTTCTAACCACCCTTTTGTATTTCAAAACCTCTCCAGTCGATCCAAAAACCACGGAGAAAGATGGGTAATTGAGATCACCTGCGGTTCTGAGCTTACTCGTCTCACAGGCATTGTAGAGAGTTGGATCCTGAAGGAAGACTAAAATGCCCGGAAACTCGTATCCAACGGCGCAGAGGAAAGCAACGTACTCTTTAACATCGATGTCGTAAACCAAACCAGGATTCAAGGATTTGTTCGGATCGACATGGCCGGCTCCATGAATGAATGAATTCGATGATTTACCGGTGGCGAGATCCTCAATTGGTTCACCGGAGTTTTCAATATCGTAAGCAGTTGTTACGAGGGCGGATTTGATTGCTGCAGGTGACCAATCGGGATGAGCTTTACGGAGGAGGGCGGCGATTCCGCTTACGTGTGGGCACGACATCGATGTACCGGAGATAATGTTGAATTCGACTCGTCTTGGGTCGATATCCAAATCGGTGGGACCCACCATCCCGGTCCAACCGGCTAAAATGTTGACTCCAGGAGCAATCACGTCCGGTTTGAGGATAACCGGTGTCACATGATTCGGTCCACGACTGGAGAAAGCGGCGACTCTGGGAGAAGGCGGAGAAGGTCCGATCAAAGTGCCTAGGAAGCTGATTGTTGCAGTGGGAGAGTCTGATGTCTTGATGTAGTTGCGGATTTGATCTCCAGCTTTAGCTCCGACCATTGTAGCCGGGACTAGATGCGAATCCGCGGTAAGTTCTTCACCACTTTCGGCTGTGTTAGCCAGAATCATACCTGCACCACCAGCTAGCTTGACGGCACTTCCTTTCTCCACTCTTGCATTGCCTCCTCTATCACAGAGAACGATTTTTCCTTCCACCAATGATGAGTTCAATTTCCCAGGGTAGCACAATCTGCTACCACAATCGCCGGAATATACCAGAGGAATTTGAGAATCCGGCAAAGATTGGCCTGCGTACAGTGACGTTCCCGTGAAGACTTTCCCGTCGCCAGTGATTGCGTTTGCAGAGAATTCTCTGTCAACGGTTGACGCACCGACAGTTAGGATCCAAGGAGCGATGTTCGTTGCGGTTTGCGGTCCAGGACCAGAGTTTCCGGCAGAGCAGGAAACGACGATGCCGTGCTGCGTCGCTCCAAACGCTCCGATCGCAATAGAGTCGGCGTGATACGCAGGAGCATAACCACTGGCACCGACGGAGAGAGAAATCACGTGAACACCGTCCGCAACTGCCTGATCCATGGCGGCGAGGATATCAGAATCGTAACATCCGCCGCTCCAACAGATTTTGTAAGCGGCGATTCTCGCCTTAGACGCCATCCCACGTGCCGTTCCGCGTGCGTACTGATACAAACTCGCGTTAGCAACCACCGATCCAGCCGCCGTAGACGCCGTATGCGTTCCATGACCTTCTGTATCGCGCGGCGATCTCGATTCCTTTGCTGCATGCTTAGTTGTTGCATTCCGATGCGTCAAATAACCTTTGTAAAACGCTCGAGCTCCAATTAACTTCCGATTGCAAGATGAAGCAGGAAAATCCGGTCCGGTCTCGCACTCGCCTTTCCACGTAGATGGAACGGGACCAATACCTGAATCTGCGAAACTTGGATGCTCCGGCCAGATTCCAGTATCGAGAACGCCAACGATGACGTCTTCACCGTCATCAGAGTTGCTCCAGAGACCAGAATTCTGGGAGAAGCCAAGGAAGGCAGGCGTGTGAGTTGTGTGGATCTGACGCGCCTGATCTTGGATAACGGAGATAACAGAAGGGAGACGGCGGAGTGCGGCTGTTTGGAGAGGAGAGAGACGAGCGGAGAAGCCATGAAGGGCGCGTGAGTAAGAGTAAAGGAGAGTAGCGGGTTGGGGAGAAGAAGGGAGAGAACGGAGGAGAGAAAGGTGCCAGTGGTTGTGGGAGGAGAAGAGAGAAGGCTTATGAGATCTCTGTACATGGACGATGTATGATTCTAAGCCATCCGATGAAGAAGAAGACGAACAGAGGAAAAGAGAGAAGACGAAAAAGAAGGAGAGAGAGAGCTTGGCCATGGCGATGGAAGATGATTCGATGTAGGAGATACTTTCGCTGACGTATTTATTTATTTATTTATTTAGAGGACTGCATCTTCTTTTGGTTTTTTATTATCTCTTCTATGTGCCACGTGAGTATTTATAATAATTGGTCCCAAAAGTAATAGATTACCAGAAAAGATAATATATTTGGTGGGGACTCCTCAGTATAATACGAGTTCTATTTATTTAAAAAATGGAAAAATCAAAGAGGAGGAGACGTGGGTCACATGACTACTTTAATGTTGACACGAAGATAACAAGAAATCTTGGGGTTATAAAATTGGCAGGTATGACAAAAGAACAACAAGCCCACTAAGCTTTCGTTTTATGATCGATCATAAGTGTTTGATATACAATGTGTCTAACTCAGGATTGAGCTGAATTTTTTTATTCCACAACAATTCTTTTCCTCAGCTACCATTTAAGTAACACAAAAATTCCACAACTTTTCATTAACCAATTATACAATACATTAATAAATAATTATCAATAACTTAGTTTTGATTAGTATACCTAACATGTTGTTTAATTGATATTTATAGTTCATTTTTCTCGTAATTTGGTGTAATCCTAAGTATTCAGATTTTTATCTAGATTTAGATCAGGTTTTTTTTTGAATTTATGTGTATGCGTTTAGATTTTGAATCGGATTTTCAGCTTTTTGGGTTTTAGGTTTTTGGTTATACTCCTTAAAATCTATTCAAGTAATTTATTTTTAGGAACGAGTTCGATTATGATAAGTTTTTAAGAATTCAATCTTTATTTGAATATCCATGAGATTTAGTTTTGATCGATTCGGATTAGAGTTAGGATCCAATAATTTCACGATAAAATTTGGTTTAAGGACCAAGATCTATAATTATGTTCTCTGAACGTTTTGATTTTTTTTTAAATAGATGAAACTTATATGCAGACGATTCCTAGGAGATAGTTAACCAACAATTTTGGTTCGGACTCAATTTAACTAGAGTTCTATTTTTTTATGAATCTAGCATCAAAGGTTGTTTAACCCACTAGAAAAAATAGATTTAAATGGAGTTTTAGGACAATTTTTGGCTATGGATTAGAATTTGTCGATCTAATTAATGAAAAAAAATCTGTCATATTCCACATTTATTAAAATTCAACCGTTACCATTTGATTTTAAGTAATTCCGCAAGATTCCGCACAAAATATAATAAAAAAATCTGCAAGATTTTGCATTCAACATAATTCTACAGTTACTATTTACACCCAATATAAACCCTCTGAATTAGTTTGTTGGTTAGAGACGAGCAAGGTTTTATACATAGCTTTTAAGCAGCCCATTGTATCAATCACCTGGCGCAGCTGTGCCCGATAGTGACAAATACCATTTCTATATATATCAATGAATCCCAACTACGGTATTGTTAGGTTGCATGTAGTTGCGTGGGAGCAGTCCGCTGGACATAAAGCCTAACCAACATTTGTTTTGACTAGTAAATAAATAAATAAATTTAGGAACATTAATAATGAGGAGTATTTTAACTATTTGTTAATAATAAATGATAGTTTTTTTTATGGTAATGTCAAAAATATGCTCCTTTAAGGGATATTTTGCAATCTTTATTCGAATTATATGTAGCTTTAGGTTTGTGTGATGTTTGAGTAGATCCATCGTACAATTGAATATTCTTGATTCCACGTAATTTATTGGGGCTTTAACTTTTAGCGATATGAGAAGTGAATAAGATCTTAGTGACGATTTATATGCTTTTGTATGAAGGTGAGACCAACAATGACATAAATGTCGACTCATTTTTCAATCGAGGCCAACGATTTACTGATTGTTGGACCTGATTTGTACGCTTAGTTGTAGAGCTTTCGAAAAAAGTATGTGTTGTGTAGATTTGCNTGTCATTTTTGAAAATATATATATATATATATATATATATATATCAATTTTGGTGGTTGTAGTTGATGCTTTGGTATATATTATAAATGATTTTCTTACAATGGAGTCTAGTTTAAACTTTATGATTGTAGGAGGACTTCTTTCAATAAGTTACGTCTTAATTACAATGTTGAAAGCTTTAGAGGGGAATATCGTAACAATAATACTGGCTAATAGGGATTGGTGATGTTATCTTTAAGTAATATTGTCTTCTTTCTAGATCGACGATCTAGATCTCTCTCTTAAGTATTGAAAAAATCTAGATGTACCCAGAACAATGACTTGATAAATTTGCTCCTGTTCAAAGTTTGATAATATAAATCACCTCAATAGAATCACTAAATCAGTTTTTCCCTATGTATTGTACCATGTTCAAAATTGAATTAACCGATACCAAACTATGTATTGTACCATGATCTAGAATTGTTTGTAAAATTGGTTAAAGATAGAAGAGCCTCTAAAGGAAGAAAAGTATTCTTGACCAAAAAAAAGAAAAAAAAAAACTAAATCAAACCATCTTCTTCCTCTATCTTCTATCGTATTCTTTCTCTTCTCTTTTTCTTTTTCTTCCCTTCTCTTCTTCTTCTTCTACTTCTTCTCAATTCTATCTTCTTTTACCACTTCTATCTTTATTTCTTCTTCTATTCGCATGGATAAACCTCCAGATTTATCAATTACCCAATGTTCTTTGGGTCTTCTTCTTTTTCTTTCTCTATTATTCTCTTTTTCGTGAACCCCAATAGTTAATTCTTCACACTAATTCAAGTCTTCATAACAAAAGCTGCTTAACTCCCCTCCTCTCTTCTTCCTTTGCAAAATCTCAATAATCTGTAACTTTCATTCATATTTGAAACATCTTTTAAAGCTTTAAAATCTAGAAATGGTTTATTTTGAATTTGCTAAGACAATGAGATTGAAGGATACATTAGGTTGTTTGCTGCTAGAGAGATTTGTCGATTCACACTGTTTAAATTCTCTAGCATCCTTCTGATTTTAAAATTTTGTTTTCTCTGCAATATTTCTTCCCCAGATCAACTTTTGTGACTTTTCTCCGCATTTTGTTCATGATTTTGATTTTGTGAAGGTTTATGTTGATTTTGTGAAGGTTTTATGTTAATTTCATCAATCTCTGAGTCTCATGGTAGGTTTCAGGATATTAGGAAACATACGGGAGAAGAGAGCTTCGGATTTGATGAAGAGAGTCATGTTTCCAGTTTAATTGGACAATTTTGGTTAATTCTGGTTTATTGTTTAGATTAAACTTAATAATGATTTACTGTACCATCTAAACCAACATTAAATCACATTGGTGGGAAATTAATTTGCAAATTCTATTGAAAATGGTTTATGTTGTCAAACTTTGAATATGGTCAAATTTATCGAACCATAGTTCTGGGTATATATAGATATTTTTAATACTTTCGAGAGGGATTTAGGCCGTGGACCTGTTCTTTCTGGAACAAAGTAGTTAGGGTGTTGATGAGATGTTATGTAATTTACTATTAGAATCATTTTGTGTTGGTTACTAGAACAACATATCAAGTCTATAAATTATTTTGTTTTGGTTTCAGAGTGTTGTACTCATATGCTTTCTTTTTGAGTTTATAAAGTTCGATATAGTTTTTTAAAAGTTTTATAAAATCAAAATTTTAAAAAGAGTATATATAACTTGAAATTATAAATTTTTTATAAAATTTTATAAACCAACTTTCAAATCAAAAATTTAAAATATTTTTACGTTTTACTTAGTTTTATAATATATATGTGTTTTATTAGATTTTATATAATTTAATAAATTTTTTAGAAAACTATAAAGACCTTATAAAATTAAAATATTAAAAACAATGTGTATAACTTAAAATTATAAGGTTTTCATTAATTTTAATAAACCAATTTTTAAATTGAACTTTTTAAAATATTTTTGGGTTTGAATTAGTTCTATAATATCTTGTATAGGTGGTTTTTCAGATTTATATAGATTTATAAGTTTATTTTTAAAACCTTATAAATTCCAAATATTAAATAGAATGTGTATAATTTAAGGTTATAAGGTTTTTATAAGATTTTATAAACCAACATTTAAATCAAAAATTTTAAATTTTTTTATTTTGATTTAGTTTTAGGGAGTTTTATCAAAAAATACCCTAATGAGTTTGCGAAATTATGAAAAATACTCGGTTACAGTTCATCTTCATTAAATATACCCTGTGCCCACTAAACATGGATATATTTTGTCTTTTTTGGGTTCAAAAGACAAAACTGCCCCTTGATTTGGAGAGGATGACACGGTGGACATAATGGCGCGGAGGTCTAGTCCATGTCCATGGATGAGAAACATTGGTTTGTCGTGGACATATGATACATATGTTCATGTCAATTAACATAAAATTGTATATTTCCATGTAAGATTGGTTTATCGTAGACATATGAGACATATGTGCATGTCCATTTACATATAAGACATATGTCCATGTCCATTTAAATACGAGACATATGTCTATGTCCATTTATATAAAATTAATTTATTGTAGACATATGAGACATATGTCTATATCCATTTAAATGAGACATATGTCCATGACATTTACATAAAATTGGTTTATCGTGGACAATGAGACATATATCCATGTCCATTTTAGTATAAAACATATGTCCATGTCCATTTACATAAACTTGTTTTATCGTAGACATATGAGACATATGTCCATGTCCATTTAAGTATAAAACATATGTCCATGTCTAAAGCACAAAGGGTATAAATGTAAAAAAAAGTGATGATTATGTCCATTTCCCCCACACTCAAGGTATTTTTAACAATGTGAGAAAACAAAGGTATTTTTGAAGATTTTGCAAAGGCTTAAGATATTTTTCATAATTATTTCTTAGTTTTATAATGTCTCATATAAGTGATTTTTTAGATTTTGTATATACTTATAAGTTTGTTTATAAAACCTTAGAAAAACAAATTATTGAAAATAATGTGTATAACTTAAAATTATAAGGTTTTTATTAAATGTAATAAACCAACTTTTAAATTGAACTTTTAGAATATTATTGGGTTTGACTTAGTTTTATATTGTCTTGTATTAGTGGTTCTTTAGATTTTATATAGATTTATAAAAAAATTTATAAAACCAATCAAATTCCAAATAATGCAAAGAATGTGTATACCTTAAGGCTATAAGATTTTATAAACCAAAATTTATATCAAAATTTCAAAATATTTTTCAGTTTGATTTAGTATAATGTCTCATATATGTGGCTTTTCAAAATTTCTATAAAATTATTAGTTTGTTTATAAAGCTTATAAAATCAAAATATTGACAAGAATGTATTTGTAAGTTTTTTTATTAAGATTTCATAAACCAACATTTAGATCAAAGTTTTAATATATTTTTGAGATTGTCTTAGTTTCATAATATTTTGTATAAGTGTTTTTTAGATTTTAAATAGATTTATAAGTTTGTTTATAAAACCTTACAAAATCAAAATATTGAAAATAATGTGTATAACTCATGGTTATAAGGTTTTAATAAGATTTTATAAATCAATGTTTAAATCTAAATTTTTAAAAACTTATGACTTTGACTTAGTTTTATAATGTTTTCTAAAGGTTTTATACAGATTTATAAGTTTGCTTATAAAACCTTATAAAATTAGAATACTGAAAAATGTATATAACTTAAAATCATAAGGTTTTATAAACTAAATTTTACATCATACTTTTAAAATATATTTACGTTTTTTATAAGCTTTAATTAAAATTTACATAGATGTATAAGTTTATTTGTAAAAAAATATAAATTTGTACAAATCAAAATGTAGAGGAGAATGTGTATAACTCAGAATCAAATTTGTTTTTGTAACCTGAATGAAGGTAAGGCAGAGCAAACCGAAATAGTTGAGTGACCACATAAGATCCAAGCGTGTGAAGAGAAAGTAATACTTTGCAAACTTCCCAAAGCTTAATTATCTTAGGTTTTTGCATCTAATTAGAGTTTATTTTATTTCATTCAAGAGTTTATAATCATTTTTTTGGGTTTACACATCCTATTAGGATTTAGCCTTTTTTTTCTTTTAAGATTTAATATATCAATTCTTTTAGGTTTATGTATTTATTGAGTCTCTTTAGGGTATAGTATCTAGCTTGATTTCCTAAATTTTGATCATTCTTGTTGAGACTTAAACCGGTTGTGATCTAAGATATATAAATACAAATTGAAAGTTTTTTTGTTGGCATTGATAATTAGAGCTTATTATTGTATTATCGTATTGTCTTGTCTACATTTACGGATTTAATCCCTTTATTTATATATATATGATATTTATTCTGATTGATTTGATCCTCATAAATGTTGATTGAATTCGAGTTTCCTTTTATCGCCTCATCTTCTGTAATCAACTCAGTCTGCCGTTTATGTGATTGATTCTGCCCACTGATTCTGTGTTAGCTCGTCAATCCCATATTTCTCGCCAATGATCATAAATGTCATTTCAGCCCGTCAGGTTTCACCTCGCGCTGTGGATCACGTCGTCCGTCTGGCTTATGCGCTGAGATTCTTAATGGGCTTCTTTGTCTTAATGGGCTCACCCTTATTTGGGTATCACCAATTAACCCCCAAATCTTTGTCGAATCTGATTGATTTGACAGAAGATTTTAGTTCATTTTTCCCGCGATTTTCTTTCCTCCTTAACCGTTCTCAACGTCTGATTTTCCGGGTTTTATTTCTTTAAAAAACGCCTCTACAGTTGTAATCAAGCTCGTGAACTTCACGATTTTCAAGATGAGACTCTTCACATTTCTTTGTTCTTATGGTTTTTCCTTTTTGTTATATCTTCCTTTTTTCTGATAACTTCTTTTCTTTCTTACAACTTCTTCGTCTTTCTTCTTTGCTATTTCTCTTTTGCTTCTCTCTTCTTATTTTCCAACTTCCTTTTGTCTTATCGCAAATGGCCCCCCATACTTCGTTCGGAAACCCCTCTTCATCTAAGGCTCGCTCTTCAGCCGGGTCCGAACAATCTTTGAAGAAGGATCATTCTTCTGCTGGTGCCTCCGTTAGTTCCTCTTCTCGTCATCCTTTCTTCTCAGTGACGGATTTGGAGGCGTTTCGCATCCGGCATCTGGTTCCTGATGCTATCAACCTCCAGCTGCCTCCCACCTTTCTCTCGGGTTATGGCTTGATCTCGTCTTCCTTTTTTGATGACTGCCACCTCTCTTTCCCTATTCTTGAACCGCTTTTACTTCTTCTTAGTTCGTTGGGACTTTCTTTCAAGCATGTAGTTCCGAACCTTCTTTGGGCCATGTTTGCTTCTCTGGTTCTCGCCCGCGAGGTCGACAAGATGTTGTCTCTGGGGGTCTTCCTCCAACTTTTTTCAGTTTGTTGGGCTGGACCCCAGACCTTTTTTATGCTTATCCCAACCCTAGCGTTAAGTTCCCCGATGGACTCATCATGGTTTGTCAAGACAGTTGGTTTGAGAAGTCCTTTTGCTTTAAGCTCTGTCCTGAATCGATCGGGATTTTCCCCCCTGATAAGTTGCTGGATTCCAGTGACTCCGCCTGTAGTCTGATATTTTTTTTTTGAGTCTCGTGCTTTATGCTGTCATTTTATAGCTTACACATTTCTGATTTGCAGTTGCTTACGACCCTTGCTCAAGCAGGCCGGCTGTCACTAGAGCTTGTTCAACCGGGAGAGGATCCGCTCTGCTTTCTTGTCAGTGATCCTTCTTATGTACCTATGGCCAAGTGTCCTTCACCCCATCATTCTGGTCGGGCTGGCTCTTCTGCGCGCGCTGGTTAGTTCCCTTCTTTTGAAGGAATTTTGCACCTTCCTTTGGTTTCGTTAGTCGGTATTGCTTGGTCTTTTTGGTCGTTATCTCTTAGTCTTGCTAGTCGTGATTACTTTCATTTTTTTTCCTTTTGGCTCTCGACGTCAGTCCAAGGCATCCGTTCGTGAGGACATATCAAGCCATCATCCGGGTGATGATTCTCTTGTGTCCCCAGTTTGTGACACCGAGGTCCCTCTCGACACCGTCGGCTCAATTCGTATAACCGATCCTCTTGTGGGGCCCATGAGTGGTAAGGAGCCATTCCTCGCTCAATCTGCTCGCCCTCGTCCTTTACTTTTTGGTGATGAGCGTCCATTCAAGCGAGCTCGTGATACTCCAGGTCCATCTTCCGGGAGTCCTCGTTATTCGTGGTCATTCAATCACACTCGCGACCACCCAATCGTGGAGGATCCTGTCAAGTTATCTGAGCTTGTCCACCATATGGTGCCTCGGGGCCATGGACTTCTTTCTTTGGAGTCTATGGCTTCCAAGGATTCATACAACGAACTTGCAGGGACCTTCAGAACGGTAACCTGAAATTTCTCTTTTCTGTGCGGTGATCTTTTCTTTACTGTATTCATAACTGCTCCTTCCTGTTTCAGTTTATGGCTGTGCTAAATAAGTTGGTCGGTGGCTTCGAGTCGGTCTCTTTATTGGGTGAAACTCCGAATGCGGTGGGTTCATCTTCCAATGCTTCATCAGACTTGATACAACTTTTGAATGATGCGGTCATTTTCTTAGGATGCTGAGATCGCTAAGCTTCTGGCCAAGGTAGACAGTACAAAGAGGAAGCTGGCTTCTACTCGTTGGGAGGCTGACTACGTGGTGAAGACCTTGTCCCTTGAGCGCCATCAATGTAAGATTTCCTGTGAGAGAGCGGTGGCTCGAGCTGTCTGGAAGAGATCCAGCGTGCTGAAGAGGAGGCTTAAAAAGTATGTCACCAGGGTCCAAAACAAGTTCGATCGCATGAAGAAGTACTCTGACTGTCGGATCATTAAGTCGAGGGTTTATCTCTGCGCCAGGCTCCTTGAAGAGGTGAAATCCGGGGTTCTTTCCTCCGATACTCTTACCTTGGGCGCTGAAAGGAATCATTTTGCCATTGAGGCTTACAAGGACAGTGTGGACGGGGTGTCCGACTTTAGCTCTGGGTGCGAGTACTTCCCCTCTGACTCCGATGAGGGTCCCGACACTAACGTTGGATGCGTTCCTTTGCCTACTTTGGGAGGCGGATCGAGCGATGCATAGAAAAAAGCTCCTTCTTTTATTTGTTTTAGTCTTTATTGCCTTTGTTTTCTGCTTATTTTGCACTTGGGTCGTTGTATGCATTCTTTGGGCGACTTTTGTTTAAGTTTGAACTCCTTGGTGATTTGCCTTTTTATCGTTTATTTGTCTTCTTATTCTTTGAAGTGTGCTTTTATTATCATTATTTTTGTCTGGCCAGTTTCGCTTATGGAGATCACCTCATCTTTGTCCACGAGATTATTATTTGTTTATTCGAATCTCCTTTGTTGTTTATGCTTTGTCCCGCTTGACGAATTTATTTTGCGGGGTAAATTTTGACGTTCTCGGCTTACGCTGTCAGCTTTGGATAATTTCTACCCGATACTTTTGTCTCCTTTGCTAGATGACGTGGGGTAATTTTTGGTCGTCCCGGTTTATATCATCGAGCTCGATTGATTGTTAGTATGACTTACCTTTTCCTTTTTAGGGCGAGCTTAACCGTTCGTTTAAAATTCTTTCGATTTCAACGGTTGAATTGTTGGGAGCTTAATTATTACCAGTTACCCTGGTTAAGAGTCATTGCGGGTTTAAAAACTTCTCCCCTTCCTTGCCTTAGTTATTTCACCACCCACTTCCTTTGACAGGTATTTTCGTTTCCTTTGTTATTTGAATCGTCTTATTTCGTGATTTTTAGTTGTTTACCGCATTCGCTGCTTTGCTTTGTATGAGCTTTTCTTCTCATTCTACTATTTCTTCTCGAAATTTTATGGCTGCCAAATCTAGTAGTAGGCCTCTTACTTCTCATTCCGCTTCCTTTGATTATACCAGCGACTCTCAGACTATCTCTGACGTCCCTCAGAGAAAACTGGCTGGGACTGGGGTTTTAGGCGGAGAAAGTCGCGAGGTTTAAATGCCGCAGGACTTAATTAACTCCAGCGATTCTACAATTTTCCGGAGGGTGTTGTTACCCAAGTGTCTGGAGAGGATCAGTCTCCCGAAGATGCTCTGCCGGGATGGCTTGGCGCTTATGCTGTTTATTTCTCCGAGTGCCGTCTTCGATTTCCCATTCCTAGTATTCTCTTTTCAGTCCTTCATTCTCTAAATCTTTCCTTTGGCTAAATGAGTTCGTCGTTCCTTCGTGTCGTTCTCGCTCTCTTGGTTTGGGGTACATAGACTGGTGTTTCAATTGGGGCTTACGAGCTCCTTACCTCTTACACCATCAAACAGAATCCGGACTCCAAGACCGTGTATCTCTCTAACCGCGGTTCCTAGAAGGTTCTCGATGGTCTTCCTGGCAAGGACACCCATTGGATGCCGAAGTTCTTTTTCTTCAAGCTCTCTCTGAACTCGATTGGGGAATTTGACCCCAATTATATTATTCAAAATTAGAGAGATAAATCCGGTTGACTATACGTATATATTTTAAAACCTGTCTATTTTTCTTACCGTGTTTGGTTCCTTACCCTTTTTTTTGTTTTGCAGAGTACCCCAATCTTGATTTCACTGCCGCTACGTCCGCTATTTTGAGTAAGTGGATAGACAGCAAGGTGCATTGGGATTCCGTCTCTGCGGTTCGAATCAGGCATTGTCTGCCTTCTCTGGCGATTACTCCAAGGGATCCTGTTGGTTAGTTTCGTTTTTCTGCGGTTTCTCCTTTTTCCCTTTTTCTTTTATATATATATTTTTCGTATTTTGGTGCACAGCTAAGCAGCCTTCTGCGTCTTCCATCCGCGTTCGCGCTAGCGTGAGGTGCTCGACCATGTCTCCGGAAAATGGTCTCAAAAGGATGCAGAGTGGCAAGTGAGTGTTGATATTCGTGAGTTCGAATCCAACCTTGTGCTTATCGATGAGTTTGAATCCGAGGACTTTGACGCTGCTAATGAGAAGACTTCCCTTCTGTAGAAGCTAGCGTTGGCAAGAGCGCAGTATAAGGAAGAATCCAACTGGTTGTGAACAAACTGTCCTTCCTGGATTTGTTCTCTAGGGCTAAAGCCATGGTCAAAACTCCTCTGGTTGATCCCTCCAGTTACTTCATTGAAGACTCCTCTCCCCCTCGTGACCGTGCAACTATCGACCCGAAGGACTCTATTGTTGAAGACGCCAATTCCATGGATTCTACAGTCGACGAGATTGCCGGTGCAGATCCTTTCCCTGTGGATATCGTGCAAAGCAATCAAGTCTAAGGCATCTCTTTCTCTGTCTTTCCCCCTTCTCTCTTTTAAGAAAAGAGTTTTTTACTTTGAATATTTTATGGGTGTAATTATAATTTTCGCTTTTTTTGTCATTTCTCATATTTATTTAGTGTTCCTGTCAAAAGTGATAAAAATATTTTTATTAGAAGGGGTTGGACTCGTCTATGTATGAGTTGCCTACGTGTTCCACCATCGGAATCAAGCCCATGCGTAGTTCTTTGTTTTACATTTAAACATAGTAATATTTTAAGTTCATAACATTCCAGGGCCGTAGCTCTGCTCTGGTCGTTACGGGGTTTCGTAGTCCATCTTTTAGCACGCTTGAGATTTGGTATGATCCTTCCCAGTTTGTTCCCAGCTTCCTAGTGTTTAGTTCTCTCGTGTTTTGGAACACCTTCCTTAGGACCAGGTCTCCCTCCTGGAACCGCCGTGACCTCACATTAGAGTTATAGAATTTTGCCACTACCTGGTGGTAGTTTTGCGTTCTAAGGGCAGCCTGATCCCGTTTTTTGTATATTGTATCGATGTGATCCTCTAGTGCTTCGTCGTTGGTGTTGGGTTCATCGATCATCTCCCTTTGCAGACTTGGGACGCTAATTTTGGTTGGTACCAATGCCTCGAACCCATAAGCCAGCGTGAATGGACTTTCTTTTGTTGCTCTTCGCGGGGTGGTGCGGTAAGCCCACAACACTGATTGCAGCTTATCCGACCAGTTTGATTTCTTTGAATTTTGCCTTTTTTCTTCAAATTCGATAATATCGTCTTGTTGGTGGCTTCGGTTGTCCGTTTTTCTGCGAGTAGCGCTGTGTTGACGAGGTCAACCTTTGAGCTCTTTGCACAAGCTTCTTACCTGATGTGACACAAGGTTGGTCCTGTTGTAAGTGACGATTTTTCCCGGGATTCTGAATCTGCAAACAATGTTCCGCCAGAGGAATTCCGCACTTGGGGGCCTGTCAGTTGCTGGAATAGTTCCACTTCGACCCATTTGGTGAAGTAATCAGTTGCAATTAGGACGAAATGGAAGCGCATTTTTCCAGACAGTTCTAGTGGCCTGACGATGTCCATGGCCCAGCGCATGAAGGGGTATGGAATCACCATTTACCCTATTTTTTCACTTGGAGTATGTACGGAGGGGCATGTCGTTGGCATTTCTGACATTGTTTTGAGTAATCTTCACTGTCTTTTACCATCGTCGGCCAGTAGTATCCTTGTCTTTTGACCTTGATTTTTTTTGTATTGGAGGAATAGCGGCTGATTTACCTTATGGTTGGATAGATAAATGCCGATTAATTCGTAAATCCATTTTTTTATAAAATTTTGCAAGGGAATTGGCTACGACTATATAGGCAGGACAGTGCGCGTCCTCCGGAGTGGTTTTTGCAGATTTCGAGATGAACTTCGGCCAAGATCTAAGCTGCTTCATCGTTAGTTATGCATAAAAGGCAAGGTCCCACTATGCTTCTTTTGTAAAGGGTCCATTTATCATGCAGAATCGCGCGCTCTGGGTTTTTAGCTTCCTTGCCTCCCACCGATCATGCGGGATCATCCCATCAGAGATGTACTGCATAATAGGAATCCACCATTATGGATTCGCGGTTATTCTGGCCTTGTGTTTGTCGTCGTCCTCTTCTTGTTGAGTTATGGCTAACACTTATCATGGTATTTCTATGATGGGTTTTTCCAGATACTCTACCTGGATTACTTGCCTCAATAGGGGTTCCAATGTTGACACGAGTTCTGCCAGGGCGTCAGCCGCTGCATTTTCTGCTCGGGGTATCCTTTCTAGCTCAAATTTCTCCAATTGCGATGCCGTATGTTTGACGAGTTCTAAAAACACGTTCATCCTAGCATCCTTTGCATCGTATTCGCCATGGTACTGGCTGGTTACCAGTTAGGAGTCGCTATGTGTTGTTAGATGTTTTATCCCTATTCCTGCCGCAATTCGCAGTCCGACTAGCAAGGCTTCGTATTCAGCCTCATTGTTCGAGGCTTGATAACCTTATCGGCAGGAGTGCTTGATTAAATTACCACTAGGCGAGGTTAATCTCAGGCCGTACCCTGACCTGTTACGAGAGGACGATCCATCGACATAACCGTCTAGGGCTTCTGGTCGACTTCCATGTTGGCTTCTCCTCTATAGATTTCAACGATTAACTCCGCACGGACCTGGGAATTCATACTCGTGCGGGGTCGATACTCGATATCGTACTCACTGATCTTGATTGCCCATTTAACGAGCCGTCCTGATTTGCTTGGACTGTGGAATCATACATAGCGGTTGATTCGTCATTACAACGATAGTGTGTAACTGAAAATATGGATGGAGTTTCCTCATAGCTTTTACTAACGCTAGCGCTATCTTTTCCATAAACGAATATCGTTCTTTGGGTTCCGTTAAGGATTTACTCACGTAGTAAATTGACCGCTGCTCTCCTGCTTCTGAGCGGACTAAAACCCCGCTCACCGTCGTCATTGACACTGCAAGGTAGAGGTAGAGTTCTTCTCCTTCTTCTGGTTTTGCCAAGATTGGCGGTGTTGGTAGATAAGTCTTTAACTCTTCAAAGGCCTTTTGGCATTTATCATCCTAGGTGAACTTCTTGTTGTCCTTAAGCAGTTTAAAAAATAGTAGACATTTGTCGGTTGATCGTGACACAAAGCGGTTGAGTGCTGCTATATTCTCGGTTAGCTATTGGACTTCCTTCTTTGTTCGAGGTGGGCGCATATTTATTAGTGCGTTTATCTGGCGCGGGTTGGCCTTTATCCCTCTTTTTGTTACAAAATATCCCAAGAACTCTCTGGGATGATACTCCGAAAGCGCATTTAGCTGGTTTAAGCTTCATTCCAAACTTGTTGAGAATATCAAAGCATCGACGCAGTTGCCTGACATGATCTCTTGTGACCACTGATTTAACCAACATGTCATCGATGTACACCTCCATGGTTTCTCCTAATTTCTCCGCAAACATGAAGTTCACCAGTCGTTGATATGTGGCGCCGATATTTTTGAGTCCAAACGGCATTATGCGGTAGTAATAAGTCCCTTGTTTGGTTATGAAGGATGTTTTTTCTTCATCGTCTGGGTGCATGAAGATTTGATTGTAGCCTGAGAAAGCGTCCATGAAGGACATTAACTGATTTGTTGTAGTTGATTCCACAATTTTGTCGATTTGTGGCAGCGGATAGCTGTCTTTGGGGCACGCTTTGTTGAGATTGGTGAAATCTACACATACCCTCCATTTTCCATCGCACTACTACGCGTTTTACCAACCAATCTGGGTATTTGACCTCCCTTATCTCCCCCATCTTCAGTAGTCTCTTGACCTTATTGCGGACTGCTTTAGCTTTATCCGGACCAAGTTTTCTTTGTTTTTGCTTTACCGGCTTGTAGGTTCAATTAACGTTTAGCTTGGGAATTGTCACCGACGGGCTGTTTCCTTTCATATCCTGAGGGGTCGAGGTGAACATTGCTGCGTTTTCCCTGAGGAAGTTCTCTAGGTCCCGACGGGTTGTGGGGTCCAAGTCTGCTCCGATGGTTAGTTCTCTTTCTGGGTGACTTGGATCGACAACTATTTTGATGGTTTTAATTTCTTCTGGCCTTTGCTTGGCAAGGTCATCCATCTTTTTACTGGCGACTTGCATGTTGTTGGTTAATTGTTATAAAGTCTGTGCTCGAGTTCGTTTGAAGTTTTCCTGACAGCATTGTTGTGATGCGGCTTGGCTGCTATATATGGTTCCTTCTCCATCATTTGTTGGGAATTCCACGCACTGGTGGTACATTGATGTACTAATCATCTTACGAGAATCGAATATGGTGTCAATCAAGCGGAAGAAGTTAACTTTTCGAGGAATCCTTCATCAGTGGTTGTGAATGACTGATTTTGCATAGAGCCAGAGTCTTCCTAGGATCATGTTGAAAGGTGCTGATGCATCCATTACCACAAAGTTTGTTATTTTTCTGACCCTGGAAGCAATTACTGGCAGCTGGACCGTTCCCTGGAAGCAATCTCTCGGGTGCAACCAGAGAAACCCATCAAGGTTGTTTTTCCTCCTACCAGTTCGTCATCTTCTAGGACCATCCTTTTAAAAGCGTCATAAAACAATAGGTCGACAGAACTGCCAGTGTCGACAGGATCCTCGCCAGCTCTACTCCACTAACATCAAGCTCGATTATAAGTGCGTCATCATGGGGTTTATCGAGATGTGTAGTTTCACTTTCCCTGAAGGTTACGGTCGTGATGTCATCTTTTCTATTCGCATTTGAGCTTAGAGAACGCATCTTTGCTTTCTGTTGATGTGCTTTTGTGGAGTTGACTAAACTCCCACACATATTAGATCCTCCTATGATGACTCCGACTCGAGGCTTGGTGGATTCCTTGTTTTCTCCCACCTCGACAGTTTCTTTTTCCTCGGCTGAATTCCTATCCCATTTTGGCATTCCCCATCGTTCTTCAATTCCTTTTTCATTCCTTCCTCCCATTTTCCTTCTTCCTTAAGCCACTTGACCACTTTGAACTCTTCCAGCGTATGGCCGTGTGTTTGATGGTAGTCACAATATTTCAACATATCCAGCGGTTTTCTGTCTTTAAACTTCCCCATCGAGAGCGAGTGGCGGCCTGTCTCTATTTTCTCGTTTTTTAGGGGGGGTCGGCTGTTGCTTTGGACTTTGCTTGTTACTCACTGTGCCTTTGTGGTTTCTTTCTTCTCAAAGCGCTTCCCTGCCTCTTCGGGGCACCTGAGCTCGGATCTCCGCTCTTCCCAGTTGATGAAATGAGTTGCTCTATGCAGTGTATTGTCTAACTAGCTAGGAGGCCGGACCGTCAGATCCTGGCTGAATGTCAAGGCCTACCATATCCTTCTTTTAGCGCAATGAAAGCCATGTCGTCAGGGACATTAATACTTCTTGACTTCATTTCTTTGAAGCGTGCTATGTAGTCTAGTAGCGGTTCAAACTTCATCTGAGTTAAGTTGAGTAGGTTGTCAATAGTGGTACGAATCTCTATGAAGATAGAGTTGTGCTTCAGGAACACCTCCGCGAGTTGCTCGAATCCATCCATAGACTCCTTGGCAGAGTCGAAAACCAATTCAGGGCGGGACCGATGAGATTTTCAGAGAAGAACCTACAAAAGCCCGTGTCTCGTTCGTCGCCCTCGAGGTGACTCTGATCAGCAGCAAGTTGGAATGATTTTAGATGCGCTATAGGGTCCGTATTCCCTGAATATTGTGGAAATTTTATTTTCCGATGTCGTAAATGCGGGTTCCTGTGATCCTTCTTGTGAAGATTGTATGTCGCGTTTGCTCAATCATGTATTGAATATCTGGCGCAGTCGATTTAGCGCAATGCAGTTCAGAACGTATGCTTGGGTACTCATACTGCGTTTTCTTCATTATTTTCCGGAGCTCGCCTATTCCCAGAATATCTTCCATTTGGTGTCCTGTTTGGGATATTTTCTCTGGTGACGCGGTCCATTGTATTTTGTTTCGAAGGTCGCGGCACACGGCCTCTGCTTGGGCCAGTCGCTCCTTTAGACTTCTCATGTCAGTCGACCCTATTGGAGACTCCTCACGTATCTCATCCTACAGGGTTGTTTCCCCGTGCTTTTCCTGGACCAAAGGGTTTGCCCACACTACTGGCTGATTTGTTTTGTCCCCGGTTTCTGGTGCACGCGTCCCCCGCAGGATTCCGTTAGGGTGCTCTATTGGAGTGGTTTCTTGTCCGGTTGTGTTATGTGAGTTTCTGGTGTCAACAACTATTTCTGAAAGCTCCGTGAGTTGTCTTCTAAACTCCTCTTCCTACCGCCGGGGTTGGAGTTGTAGCTCCTGATTTCTCAACTCGCTTTGCTGCACCTGCTCCATCGCCGTTGAGTCCATTTCCCTTAACTCTGCGATTGTGCAAGATTGTCGCTGATACGTAGTTGTTCGAGACGGTTCTGTTGGGATGATGTTTCCCGTGTCAAAGGTCGCTTCGAGTTCTTCTTGTACCCTTGCTTGCCCTCTGGTGACGTCTGTCAAAGTTCCTATGTCTCTCATCGTAGGTGATAAGCCTTGACTTCCTGCTTGTTTTTGTTCCGTGAAGACGTGACTTCTTATTCATCCCCACAGACGGCGCCAATTTGTTGATATTTAAACCGGTCGTGATCTAAGATCTACAAATACAAGTTGAAAGTCTTTTTGTTGGCGTTGATCATGAGAGCTTATTATTGTATTATTGTATTGTCATGTCTACATTTACGGATTTAATCCCTTTATTTATACATGATATTTATTCTGATTAATTCGATCCTCATAAATATTGATTGAGTTCGAGTTTCCTTTTATCGCCTCATTTTCGGACCTTTCAATTCATAGATGTGGATCTCAGACCTATGAATGGGGATATTCTCGAAACTCACAAAGAAAAAAGGAAGTGAGTTATAATTAACTCAGTCCGCCGATTCCGTGATTGATTCTGCCCATTGATTTTGTGTCAGCTCGTCAATCCCGTATTTCTCGCCAATTATCATAAATGTCATTTCAGCCCGTCAGGTTTCATCTCGCGCCGTGGATCACTATGTCTGTCTGGCTTCTCGGCTGAGATTCTTAATGGGCTTCTTTGTTTTAATAGGCTCACCCTCATTTGGGTATCACCAATTCTCTTGATTTAGACATCTAAATAGGATTTAGTTTTTTTGTTCAAAATAGTTTTTTTATAATGCTTAATAAGATAACTTATGTATTTATTTTTATAAAGTTTATGAGATAACTTATAAATATATTATTTATAAGGTTTTATAAGAGATCTTATAAAATCCAATTTGGAAATGAAAAAATATTTGGCGGGAAAAAATATATTTGAAGGGAAAAAATATATTTGAAGGTATTTTAGTTATTTTTCAATAATGAAAGTATTTTATGAAAATATCAAAAAAAATGGGGACAATGTTCAACTTTATTCCATGATCGCTTTGAATTATATGTAGCTTTAAGATTTGTGTGGTGTTTGAGTAGATCCACCTTATAGTTGGGCATTCTTGATTCCATGTAACCTATTGGCCTTAACTTTGTGATATGAGAAGTGAATAAGATCTTAAATTAATGATTAAAGAATGGATGGATCTCTTAATTATTGGGGGTTTCATATTTTGAGTAAGTCCACATGTATTATCGATAAAAGGATATAGAGTTCAAATGCCACACGGTATGTAGTTTTATGAGTCTAAAATCGGGCTATCAGATATATTGCTTCAGGTATTTTCATTATTTGAATATAAATAATGTCAAACATTCGCAGGTGACAATGATCATTGGAGATCCTATTGATTTTCTTAAAACACTGAAAGAACCAAGTACGATGAAACACTTATGATAAGGTGAGTCACGTGTGTCTATCTTCTTCCTGTTCAAGCCTCTTCTTCCTCTACTTACTTAATCTTTCTTTAATGTTTTTCAACGTCTAAATGGATTAGTAAATTATAGCTAACCTCGTGTTGAATTTTAAGATAATCCAATGTTAACTCTGTATATTTAATGAATAATTTGTTTATCTCTGAGAAGAAAAAATCATAGTTTGTACAAACCATTAAAATAGTGTGATTACATGGATAAAAAGATAAGACTGATGAATAAAAATATTGTGATTCTGCTTCTCAAAGTACTGACCTTTTATATGTTTTTGTATGAAGGTGAGACCAATGATGACGACGGTCGACATATTTTCAATCGAGGCCAAAGATTTACTGATTATTGGACCTGATGTGGATGCTTAGTTGCAGAGTTATGGAGAAAAGTGTAAGTTTTGTGTTAATTCATCAATTTGGCAACATTATATGTATGAATTTTGGTGATTGTAACTAATGCATTGGCATAGATTATAAATGATTTTCTTACAATGAAGTCTAGTTTAAACTTTAGGCCTGCAAGAGAACTTCTTTCACTAAGTTACGTCTTAGTTACAGTGTTGAAAGCTTTCAAGGTGAATATCATTTACAATAATACTGGCTAATAGAAATTTGTGATGTTATCTTTATGTAGTGGTACGTTGTTTCTCAAACCAAGTAGTTTGGGTGTTGATGAGCTGTCATGTAATTAATTATTAGAATCATTTTGTGTTGGTTACTAGAACCAACATGTCAAGTCCATAAATTTTTGGTTTATGTTTTGTATAAGTGTTTTATTAGATTTTATGTAGTTTTATAAGTTTGTTTATGAAACTATAACAGACTTTATAAAATTAAATTATTAAAAGTAAAGTGTATGAATTTAAATTATAAGTTTTACAAACGAACTTTCAAATTAAATTTTGTAATATATTCGTGTTTTACGTAGTTTTATAATGTGTTGTATAAGTGTTTTTTTGGATTTTATGTATTTTTATAAGTTTGTTTTAAAACCTTATAAAATCAAAATTTGAAAATAATTTTTATAACTTAAAATTGTAAATCTCTTTATTAAATTTAATAAACCAAATCTTAAATTGAACCTTTAAAATATTTTTAGGTTTGACTTAGTTCTATAATATCTTGTATAAGTGGATTTTTAGATTTGATATAAATTTATAAGTTTGTTTATAAAACCATATAAATTCAAAATATTGAAAAGAATATCCATAACTTAATGTTATTAGATTGTTGTAAAATTTTATAAACAAACATATATATCAAAATTTTAAAACTTTTTTGAGTTTGATTTAGTTTTAAAATGTCTCATATAAGTGGCTTTGTAGATAGGGTAGTTGCAAAATTGACCCATTGGATCAATTGCAAAACTAATCCCCATTTTTTGTAACATTTTTTTTCCAATTTTACTCTTATTTTTCCCATAATTTTGATTTTGCCTTCAACTTTTTTTTTGCTTCACAATTAAAACGTCTAAAATAGGTCTCAAATCTCAAATATTTGGTCAATTGCAAAACTAACCCCGTTTTCTGTAGACTTCATTTTGAAGTCCGAAAAGTTAACATATGGTCAATTGCAAAAATAACCTAAAGAAGTCTACTCGCACTAAAGTAGACTTCATTTGCAGTTTTCCTTTTCTTAGAGAAGACTTCAGGAGAAGTTTACTAGTCTATAGTAGACTTCATATGGAGTCTCATTTTTTTTGATTAAGTAACTATATGTCTAGCTCTTTATCTGTTATTAATGTGGTTTATATATGTTTATTTTCAGGTAATTGTTCAATAGCTGTTGTTTGTGGAAGATTGGTTATGGATGGCTTGGTTTGGAATTTCATGGTTGATAACCATAAAGGAGGAAGAATATTTTTCCTAGACAATGACTGTACATACCTGGAACTTGTTGGATTGGTATATGCTGATTATAATCTTGAATGGTATAGGCACCTCTTCATCCTCCAAGTTCCTTTTCGGCCCACCACTACACTCTAGGACGTGTATACCCTCAGCTCTCCAATGAGATTTTTTCCAGATCCATACCAAAGGTTTAGACTCACCATACATAGCCTTGATGATGTTGTCAGCCAATGGATCCTCGTCTTCATTGTTCCAACATGGCCACATATCATCAAAAATTTTCTTAACAAAGTGGATCACCTCTGTCTGCATACAAACAAACAAGAGAAATGTTAACAACATTAATAAACAACACATAAAAAAAACTATAATACACAACATATTATAATACCTGTCTCAGCATGTTTTCCTTGACATATTTACGACCCTTACCACCTTTGTATGCCAGCATCGGTGAAGTTGGATGGCCAGGAAGAGGATCAGAAAAACTGACTGCAAATTCTGGAAGAGCATAATACACCCACACTTGAAGAATCTGGAAGAACCCTTCAATGTAATAGCCCTTTGATGTAGGTACTCTTAATTTAATAGACTCGATCAGGTTCTTGAATGCAACTCTCCCAGAAGGATAATTCTGGAAAGCCTCCAGATCCATGACCAATCAAGCCAGTTGAAGTCGTGTAGGCTGATCAGATTTTCTGGCTTCAATAAAGGTTGAAAATATAGAAAGATAACCTAACCTTATACGATCTTCACGTGACCATTCTCTACAGCCACCACAAGCAGCCACACGATCAGAATAAGTTGGTCCCAAGTTAAGATCCACTCCCAACAGAGTCCAAAATCGTTCCATTTCTGCAGTAACATCAACCACTGGCGAGTCTAGGTCCTCAATGTACTCGCAGTTCAGCCTGGTGAGGAATTCAAACTCATTAAGAGAGAGTCTTATTGGATACACACCAATAAGACTCCATATCTCATAACTCCTAGTGCAGTGCAGCTGAAGACAAAGCACATAGTGGACCAACCTAGAAGCCCAACTAAAATCTAGTTCATAGAACTTGATAAAAACACCTAGTCTGGAATTTCAAAGCTATGTCCATTCATCCTCGTTGAGGGCTTCAGAGACTGCATGAAGAAACTGAGTTCTCCCATTGTGGTATCCTACACTCTTTGTGGGGTATGGGTCTTTACCTTTTTCGAACAACCTTGGAGGAAAATATGGCGTAGCCATCTGCAAAGACAATGAAATTTAGAAAATTAATATTCTATATAGTGAAGACTACTAGAACAAAAGAAATCTATAAACGAAGTCTACTACTACAAAAGAAGTCTACTCCTAAGGAAGAAGTCTACCAAAGAAGTCTACTCCTACAGATTCTTCTGCTCCTACGGAAGAAGTCTACTCATACAGAAGAAGTCTACTCAAAACGAAGCCTACTTAAAATGAAGTCTACTCAAAACGAAGTCTACTCAAAACAAAGTCTTTTAATTAATTCTACTACAAAACCCACAAAAACTACAAAAACCAAAAAAATACTAGGAAAATCTGTAAAATACGAAAATACGAACTAATACAATAAAATACAATAAAATCAGAAAATAAAAAATATGGACTAAAATTACCGGATTAAAATACGGACTAAAAATACCAGAAAATACATGTTCGAAAAAATTACGGGAAAATACATGCTAGTACCCAGATGCTTCAGATCCAGATCCAGATCTATCGGATCGAGAACTAGAACCTTTAGATCCAGACACATATATGAAAAAGAGAAGCATAAAAGAAAACCGAGAGAACTAAATCATCGGAGAAGAGGAGAACCAAACTGTATCGCCGGAGAAGAAGAGAACCGAGAGGAGAGTACAGTGGCGAGAGCTGAGAAAAAAATTAAATAGAAACTATGAGAAATACCCGAGGAAGATGGAAAAGAGACAAAAAAGAAATAAGATAGAGAGAGAGAGATTCACCGGGGAAGAGATATCTGTCGATGCCACCAGAGAAAGAGTGCTCGGCGGGAGATAACAAAACTGCAAAAAAAAATGTTAAGAATAGTGAGAAGAAGAAATCCATGAAGCGTATGAAGAAAAGAGGCAAAATAGAGAGAGAGATTCACCGATGGCCACCGGAGAAGAGAGCAACCGCCAGAGAATAGAGCTGCCACCAGAGAAGAGTCCTGCCGCCGAAAAGTAGATCTAGGGTTTGTTGTGGGAAATGATGGGTTTAGAGAGAAAAGGAGAAGACTTTTTTTTCGGCCGCCAAGGCTTTTGGCATGTTGTGGTAAAAATTTTGTTTATATAGTTAGGTTAAATTTTTGGTACCCAATTAATTTACTTTCATAATAAGACTTCTCTTGAAGTCTACTCTATACCCTAAACACTAACAAGTAAATTTCAATTGAAGTCTACTTTTGTAGTAAACTTCTCTTGAATGCTTCTTAGTAGACTTCTCTTAAATTCTACTCTATACCCTAAACTCTAAACCCTAAAACACAAATCAAACCATATTGTTCCCACATATACTATGAGTTTAAGATTTAGAGTTTTAACAAGATATATTGGTAATCATGTGGATTTGTACTTTGAGATTTTATAATTTAAATTTTAACAAAAAAGTGAAAGCTTGAGTAGATTAAGAATGTTAAATCTTAGAATTGTTTATCTTAATGTTTATTTAACCAAAAGTCCAAACATTTCGTAATTTTTTTAAAAATAATAGTTATGGTTAAGAAGTAGACTTCTCTTGAATATATTATTTAACCAAAAGTCCAAACATTTCGTAATTTTTTTAACGTATAAATTGATTTTTTCTAGGTTCTATAAAATTACTTATAAATATATTATTTATAAGATTTTATAAGAGATCTTCCAAAAAAAATATTTTTGATGAAAAGAAAAAAATTGGTGAAAAAAAAGAATTTGATGAGAAAAAAAAATTTGGTTGGGGTATAAATATTTTTTCAAAATATTGAACTTTTTTTTTCAAAAATAAAAATAAATATATTTTATTCATTTGTCACTAATGAAGGATATTTTCTAAAAATATCAAATAAATGGAGATATTGTAAAAATTGTGCTCCTTTAAGGAAGCATTTTTACAATTGTCCCATAAATAACTAATTTTAGGGGCATAATTTCTAGAAAATTAGCTTAATTTAGTGGTTAAGGGTAATGTATTTTAAAATTAAGTTCACGGGTTCAAGTCTTCATGTAGACTAATTTTTTCTATAATTATAATTTTTAATATCTAAACTGATTTATTTTATTTAACCTAATGACGGTTGATGGAAAAAAAACATGACAATTGACCAATAAAAAGCGTGATGATTTCTTTTCTTCCTTCTCCTTGGCTGATCACCAAAACATCACTTAAAGTTCTATCATTTTTTATTTCAGTTTCTCTCCCATCTATCCACTTTTCATCTCTAATATCAATTTTTCATCTATTTCAAATCTCATATAGCTTGTCTTCCTTTCTTATTTATCAAGTCAAAATCATTAAATTCTCAACAAATTTTAAACATTCAATTCCAAGTGCAACTGTTAAACAAGGTATGTTTATACATAACTAAAAACTATTAAGTAAGTAAGTTGGTTCTCAAATAACTAACAATTAATTTTTCCGTGTTCCCCACCCAAAAAAACAACTAACAATTTCATCTTAATAAATTAAAAGAATGATTTGTGCCTTACTCACTCACAATTCAAAAAATCACAAATACAATATGTATAATATTGATCAAAATTATATTTGTGATCGGAATAAAGCATAAGTTGAGAAATTACATTAGATTGGTTAGCTTTCTTGGTAAGCGGGATCAAAATTGTTGTTGTTTACTTAGTTTTATAATCCACTACAAGTTTACAAATTGTTGGCCATATTTTCTTTTTGTACTTTAAGTCATTGGTGTTAGTGTGACTGATTATATATATATATTTCATGTACAGAATAATGCTACCAGGAGGTAGAATCTAACCAAGTGGATCTCAAAATAAACACTACATAAACAAATTTATATTGATAAGTAATATTTTGTCACAATAACACATATTTTGTCACAATATAAAGTTATTGTGATGATTTGTAAATGGTTACAATACAAGTGTCACAAATACATATTGGTAACAAAAAATTACAATATACTTGTGACAAATAAATTTAGTAACAATTTTGTCACCAATCGTAACATAATAGAGTCAATGATTTGTAACGAAACTATATATAAAACGTCAAAAATTATTACTAATATTCATAGTTACAATATAATTATCACAATAGCTCAATTTTTTGTAATGAGAAAAAGAAAGAAAAGACAAGAAGAATTTGTGATCTTAGTCGAATGCTATGCTAAGGTACGTAACGAGAACTCAAAATTCTGGAATTAATGAAACTCTAGAGATGAGATCGGTAGAGGAGATGAAGAGCTTGATAGTATGGAAAGAGATTTAGATGAGAAGAGTATAATCACACGAGCGTGAGCTCTTCTAAACACACAAGCTCGGAGATGCCAACGGATCAAACCTGTATAATCACACGAGCATGAGCTCTTCTAAACATCACTTGCAAGTACCACAACATGGAAAATAGCTGAAAGGATCATCAGAAACAGAAAGAAGCGGGCCACTATGGACACATCCCCAATGAGATGGAGTTGTGCTCTGGTCAGAACAATGAAATTTGAGTTCAAGTAATTCCCTCGCTTGAAATTCATTAGAAGAAGGAGCATCAAGACCAAGGATTCAAGGAAGTGCCAAAAAAGACCAGCTCGAACTCAGGGTCGTGTCTTCCAGACCGCAAAGGATCTGGTGCAGCATGACACTAGGGTTAACCACAAAAGAAAATAGGTGTGCCTAGCTTAGGCTTTGTGGGTCTCATCTATCTATTTATTAAGTCATTTATAATAAGGCCCATTTTCTTGGTCTTTTTATTATTTAAATTATACCCACTAGTTTAGAGTTCAATAAGAGAGTAAGAAACCTTAGGGTTTCTCTATTCAAGTCCAAAGTCTGTAATCTTTTTTCTTTGGCCATTTTATGAATCAGAGAAAAAGACACTTATCTCACAAACAACCATAGCCACGTAAATCTTGAGTTCCATACTAGAAGCGTGGTCTAATCATTCTCATGAATCATTGTGTAGTAGAAGCTCGGCTCCGTAGTCCTTGTGATCCGCAAGCTGAGCATAGTCCATATCGAATTAGCCTGTTTGATAGGTTGAGCTATCCTATCATCCATCAAACATTCCTATCCCATCCTCAAAAAAACTCCCAACCACGTCATTCCCCTCCTCTAAACCATCATCAAACACATGTTGCTTCTACCCATCTCAACCATCCCGTTTTGGCTGTCGCACCCCACATAAGGTGGTATAAGAGCCATCTTGACTAACTTCTACACTTGGTCTAATTCTGAATGCCCACCATCCAAGTAACATGACTTCATCATCTCACCACTAGTTTTTCCTTGACCGCATCCCATCTTGTTATTTTTCAATTCTCGCAACAGATTTTTATTGATGTCCGAGTATAGGCAGTCATGATGTGTCAAACTCCACCAGATTCTGTTGGCTGCATGTCACACATCACCAAGACCGCTAATCCTAGCGCCGCTGAAGCTACCCCCTCGGAAACAACAAACCTAAGACCGTAGTCTCATACACACCACTTGTTAATGCATGTGTCTATAAAAATCCCAAATCTATTGGGATACTTGGAGATCCACGACAATAGATGATCCTCTATTACTTACTGTCCATGGTTTCCATCAAGAGAAGGTTGTAGAGGATGGAAAGATTAGAAAGATTAAAGGTATTCACAAAAACCCTATTAAGCTTCTGAATCGAGAAGTTGTATACCCTGATCCATCTACTGCTACAGCCCCTTAGGATTTTTTCTATACGTAATCCACTAAATGAGTGCTACTAAGCCTTGGTGAGTCAAGGTCTTTGCTCGCCCTTAATGGTGTAAATTGTGAGGCTGTGACACCACCACTTTGTGTCACACGTACTGCAGCCGTATCCGATATAATGACACCTTACCCTCTTCCTTGCCGTTATACCAGAATGAGCACCACTTGGTGTTTTAATTGCAAATGACTTGAGCAACAACTGTTGCCGCATTCTGTAAGAAGCTATTTGTGCTGGCTGCAGGGATTGTCTTGTTGCATCTTAGGACGTGAACTCAAGGGTGAAAAAGACGTGTAGGAGGTCCTATGATCGAGACCTTAAATGTGTTTGTGTCTAGACATTTATTCTAAACACCTTCTTCCTCCGCACCAGTCCGTGAAGTATGACCCGAGGCTAGTCGACGCTATGGTCACTTCAAAATTGGACATCATGTGTTTGTAAATATGAATGAGAACAAGTTTGGCTTGTCGATTGATCTTACCGGGTTAGGTAACAAGCTGGAATTTATACAGAAGGAGCTTCAAAATGAAGAATTCATATATTCTGTGGGTCACTCTCTAACACGACGACCAAATTATGCGAATAAAACAAGTAACTGCCCACGTCCTAGCTCTCACAAGCTGTGAGAAAGTGGCCTTCAGTAAGTTAGCGAGACACTTGAACTTGGACTTGATGCCTTGGTTGTGTCCATGTGAGTCCACTTGGCTGCAAGTGCTCCATATGATAGGAGAACAATAAGAAGCTGTGGTACCCCTCCTTGGGAGTGATGAGTACGGCAACAACACCTACTGTGACACGGTTCTGGAGGATGAGTGTGACAAGCTAATACACCATTCATGGATATGTTATGAACAGGATATGCGCAGAAGGCTACCCAATACCTACGCCTTCCAAGTACGGGATAGGATCCTTACCTTATTTCAAGTACGAGAGATGCCAACAAATCAAACCTGCATAAGAACTGTGAGCTCAACATCACTTGCAGGTACCACAACATGGAAAAAGAGCTGAAAGGATTATCCATGAGCAGGTTAAAGAATGCCTCTATGGACGAACCCCGATTTAAAAAAAATTGTGCTTGGGCGGGACCAATGAAATTTGAGTTCAAGTAATCCCCTCACTTGAAACCGTTCAAAAGAATCATGAAGACCCATGAGCCACTGGAAGCAGGAAAATACTAGCTTGAACTCAGGGTCGAGTCTTCCAAATCGATAGGGATCTGGTGCAGCGTGGCTCCAGGGTTAACCATGAAAGACAAGAAGCATGCATAACTTAGGGTTTGTGGGTCTCATCTATCTATTTTCATTTTGGTCTTCTAATTTTATAAATTTGGTGTACTTGTTAGATTCCAATAAGAGAGTAAGAAGCCCTAGGATTTCTTTATCTAAGTCTAGAGTTTGTAATCCTTTTTCTTTGGCTGTTTTATAATTCATAGAAAAATGAGAGACTTCTCTTACCAACAACCCTAGCTACATGAATCTCGGGTTTGGTACTAGAAGCTTTGTCCAATAATTCTCATGCTTCATTTTGTAGTAGAGTCTCGGCTCCTTGATCCATGTAATCCATGGGCTGAGCAGGGTCCTATCGAATAAACCTGTTTGATATGTCGAGCAATCCTATCATCCATCAAACATGCCTATCCCATCCTCAAAACAACTCTCAACCACGTCATTTACCTGCTCTAAACCATCATCAAACACGTGCTCCTTCTCCCCCTCTCAACCCTCCCTATATGGCTGTTGCACCCTAAATTAAGTGGTATCAGAGCCATCTTGACCAACTTCTATGCTTGGTCAAATTCTGATTGCCCACCATCCAGGAAACGTGACCTTAACATCATGTCCTCTCCACCCTCCTTTCACCGAGGTCTTTCCTTGAACACCTCCCATCTTCTCATCTCTCAATTTTCACAGTAGATCTCGACTACTGTCCGAGTATTTATATATCTGATTCATCAAACTCCACCAGATCCTGTTGGCTGCATGCCACACATCACCAAGACCGCCCATTACCACTAAAGCTAACCCTTTAGGCACAACAAACTCAAGACCGTAGTCCGATACACACCACTCATTGATGCATTCATCAACAAAAATCCCAAATTAGTTGTTATTAATGGAGATCCGCGACAAGAGAGGAGTCCTCTATTGCTTACTGTCCATGGTTTCCACCAAATGAAGCCTGTAGAGGACAAAAGGGTTAGAAGGAGTAAAGGTATTCACAAAAACCTTATTAAGTTTCTGGATTAAGAAGATGTAGGCTCAGATCAACTGCTATATCCCATGAGGAATGTTTCTATACCTAATCCGCTGGAACAAGTGGTACTAAGCCTTTGTGAGTCTAGGCCTTTGCTCGCCCTTAACGCTGAGAAAAATCTTCCATTGGACACTAACAACTTAGGGCTTAAGGATGAAGTTGATTTGGGACTGCACCTAATCACAATTTGTGAGGCTGTGACACCACTCCTTCGTGTCACACATACCGTTGCCATATCCGAGATAATGACACCTAACTCTCTTCCATGCCGTATCACCAGAATGAGCACCATTTGGTGTCCTAATTGCAAAGGACTTGAACAACAACTGTTGCCGCATTATGCAAGGAGCTATTCATACTATCTGCAACGATTGTCTTGTTGCATATTAGGACATGAACTCAAGGGTTAAAAAGGACGTGCAGGAGGTCCTATTACCGAGACCTTACATGTGTCTGTGTCTAGACATCTGTTCTGAACACCTCTTTCCTACGCACTTGTTCGTGAAGTATGGTCCAATGCCAGTCGATGATTTGGTCACTACATATTCAGATGGTGTTTGTACGTTAATATGAAGGAGAACAAGTTTGGCTTGTTGATTAATCGTACCGGGTTAGGTAACATGCTGGAATTTGAAGAAATGGAGCCTCAATATGAAGAGTTCATAGATTATGTGAGTAACTCTCTAGCACGATGACCAGATTATGCTAAAGGGAAACAATTGAGTGTCCACATCCTAGCTCTCACAAGCTGTGAGAAGGTGTCCCTCACTAAGCTAGCTAGATGCTCAAGCTTGGACTTGAAACTTTGGTTGCGTACGTGTGAGTTCACTTGGCTGCAAGTGAGCTGTATGATTGGAGACCAACAAGGAGCTATGGTACCCTTCTTTGGGAGTGATGAGTATGACAATTACACCTAGCTTGACACGGATATGAAGGATGAGTGTGACGAGCTCCTATACCGTTTGTGGATATGTCATAACCAAGATGTGAGCAAAAGGCTACCCAGTACATAAGCCTTCCAAGTACGGGAGTAGATCCTTACCTTATCTCAAGCTCCCATTAACTTGAAAGATGCCAATGGATCAAACCTGCATAAGCACATGAGTGTGAGCTCTTCTTAACATCACTTGCAGGTACCACAACATGGAAATAGAGCTAAAGAGATCATCCAGAAGCATGAAGAAACTGCTTCCATGGACACATCATGGATGAGACGGAGTTGTGCTCTGGTCGGACCAATAAAATTCGAGTTCAAGTAAGCCCCTTACTTGAAACCGACCGAAAAAATAAGCATGAAGACCTTGGAGTCGCTAGTAACATTAAAAGATCTTGTTCATCGTTTCTCATGTTACAAATGAGATAAATTTTGCGCTAACAAGACTAGTTTCATTTAAAGAGATTGAAAGAGCTGTCTTTAGCATTAATAGTAGTACCGCTTCGGGTGTATATGACATGACATGTGCATTTTATAAAACTTAATGGAAGATAATTGGAGATCAAATTACTTTGGAGATTCAAATTTTTTTTTGAGCTTCGTTTTTTCCCTAGTGAAGTGAATTTACCCAGTTAGTTTTGATCCCCAAAAATCATAATCCTTAGTGCAGCCTAGCACCAGATTTAACCACGGAGGATAAGCGGCGTGCCTAGCTTAGACTTTGTAGGCCTCATCTATCTATTTTATTGAGTCATTTAAAATAAGACCTATTAATATTGCTTATTTGCTTGCTCTTCTGATTATTTAAATCAAACCCACTTGTTTAGAGTCCAATAAGAGAGTAGGAAACCCTAGAGTTTGTAATCTTTCTTCTTTGACCATTTTATGAATAAGAGAAAACGAGAGAACTCTCTCGCCAATAACCATATTCACATGAATCTTGAATTCCGTACTAGAAGCATGGTCAAAGTCTTGGCTACCTTCTCCTTGTGATCAATGAGCTGAGGAGGGTCTCTGTCGAACGAGGCTCTTCGATAGGTCAAGCTATCATCTCATCCATTAAACACGCCTATTCCATCTTAAAACCACTCTCAACCACATCATTCCCCTCCTTTAAACCACCATCAAATATGTTCTTAATTTCCCTCTCAACCATCCCCGTTTGGCCCTACACCCGAATAAATTCTTAAAGTATGAGAGTGTTTCGTCCAATAATCCTCTATTCTGTTTTCTATAATTCTAAAATTATTTCAAAACTTCTCTATGAGCTCCTTAAAGAGTTTTTCACTATGATAATGTCGGATACGCAAGGTGCTTTTGTATCTCGAAGGTTGAGTTCTGATAATATACTATTAGCACATGAGATATTCTATGCGCTTAAAACCAACTTGGGTTGAAATGAAGGGTTTATGTCTATATTGACATATATGTCTAAGCTTATGACATAGTTTAGTTGAATTTCATAGAGAAATTAGTCATCCGGCTTGGTTTTGCCAAGAAATGGATGAATTGGATCATGTTTTGCATTTGATCGGTTTCATTTTCCATCCTCTTTGATATATGTGCATTTCAACTAGTTTAAGAGCCATTTACCATCTATTTTGAATTTGTTTGTATAGTAATTGCACCATTTCATAATCTTTCTAGCTCATTTGCATTGGAATCCTAATTAGGTACCTAAGAGAACATTTCAGGATCAATTTGAAGTATAAGGAAGAGATGGATATCACAGCTCAACCACTCGACTCACGCCACATGGCCGAGCTGCAACTACAAGAGTCTCAAACGTGGAACACAAGCCTCCAACTTAACCATGTGTGGTCAAGTTCCACCTATACAAGTCTAAAATCATGGATTACCAAGAAAACACTACCAGCTCAGCCACCATGTCCGAGTTGGCAGCCATATAACATATTCTTATCCAGCTCAGCCACTCGACTCGGCCAACGTGGCCAAGTCAGACACTCCCTAATATTTTTATTGACTTTCTTTATTTGACTCTTTAGGGTTTAGTTGTTGAGGGTATAAATACTCTTCTTATGTAATCAAAAACCCTTATCCACATTTTTATATTTAGAAATAAGCTTGCGAGTTTGGTTAGTATGGTTCAGGTTGGGTCGATTTATTTGAAATTTGGGTATTTAACAAATTTTGAAGTTATACAGAAATTAACAGAAATGCAAAAACAAATTGGATCATTCGGGTATCAGGTCGTTCGGGTAGTACCCAATGGTGCCAAATTAATCCGAATAAGAAGTAAAACATCCAAAAAATGGATTTTTTTTTGCAAAAAATTTCAGAAAAAGTCCCAAAAATCCAAAAAAATCCGACCCGAACCGACCTGAGTTGGCTTCTACTTCAAAGAAATTCAATTACATATAAATATTATGTAAATACCTGATACCCGAACTACCCGACCTAAATTACCCGACCCGAATCAGTATCCGAATTCGACCAAAAACACTTACCATATTACCCGAATTTGAAATAAATACCCAAACAGATATGTCTAAATCTCAGTTTGGGTTGGGTCAGAAAAATCGGTTCGGGTTTTAATCTCATGCCTATTTAGAATTCTCTATTTTCTCTGTTGTAGTGAGATATGGATCTTTGGATCTTGTTTGAATACTTGAGGTTATGCAATTTCTTCTTTAATCAATCTTGCTTATCTCTTTCTCCTCTTTAAAATTATGTTGTTTATTTTGTTTTCTAGGTTTAAACATTTTTCCATGATTTGTGAGTAGATCCATTAGGTTCTTGAGGAAATGAGTTAGATTAAATTGGATCTTAAGTTTTCTAGGTTGTTTAAGGTTAGAATAGCTTAGATCTCTTCTGATTTGGTATTCTTAATGCTTATTTCATCTTGGCTATTTGAAATCTGATTTTAGACTTTCAACATCTACCAAAGATGAAATGTGTGAAGAACCATTTTCAGAGATTTTCATTCCTAACTCAAAGGATTGATTGTTTAGGGTGTTAATTGACAGTAGAAGTTTGTTTCTTAATGCCTGGTTGATTGTAATTTGCTAATGAGAGTTAGGTCAGGTTTTAATATAGTCGAGTTTGTTTGCCATGAGAATGGATTCAATAGCTTGTGAATTTGTTGTTTAGAGCAACCTAGTAATTTAAGTGAAGCTCTAATCTATTATACTCACTCCTCAAGGACCCCTTTATCTCTTATTGCATTCGCTTAATCTATTTGTTGCTATATGCATTCTACTTTTAGTCTTGTTTAAGCTTTAATCTCTGTTTCTTATGATTTGCATTTTAATTCTCTTTTAGGTTGTTAGATAATCATCTCATCTATTTAGCTTGAATTAGATAGATTGATACATCTTAATTGCTAGCATGTCACCCATTTGGATTGATAAATTATTGTGCTGCATTGATATCTTAGTACATTAGGATTTTCTACTAAGTAAAATCCTAGTATCACTCTTGAATTTAAATTTGTATGGTTTTATAAAGCCAAGTCGAGGTATACATCAAGGTGATCTACTTTCCCTTTTTTATTTTTTGCGCCGAGGGCCTTATTTAAATCATGAAAAAGTAGAGAAAAAAAGAATCACATGGTTAAGACTAACAAAAAGTGTCCATCTGTTCAATACTTATTATTTGCCGATGACGACTTTTTCCTATGTAAAGCTATTTTAAGGAAAATTTAAAGATTTTCTGTTGCCTTAAAGTATATGGTGTTTGGCCAAGAGATTAATTTCTAAAAGTATACCATCACCTTTGGGAGAATAATTAATCCTAATATGAGACATTGTCTTAGTTTATACATGGGAATTACTAAAGAAAAGGGTGATGGAAAATATTTAGGATTACTGGAATATTTAAGGGGCTCTAAAAGATAATTATAAGCATACATCACAGATAAGCTTCAACCATAAATAAGTGGACAGTATACAAAGACTCTCTCATTATGCGGTAAGGAGGTGTTTCTTTAATAAGTTGTAATGGCACTACCAGTGTATGATATGTCGTGTTTCTAGCTTACCTAAGATCAATGCAAAAAAGATCACAAGTGTTATGGCTCATTTTTGGTGGCATTCTTGTTAAGATAAAAACACAATGTGTTAGGTATCTTGACAAGAGATGCGTCGATCCAAGATCCACTTCAATCATGCCTTATTAGCCAAACAAACATGAAGATTGCTCTTAATTCATAATTCTTTGTTATATTGTGTTTTAGAAGCTCGGTACCATGCGGATACAAATTTTATGGAGGTAGGAAAAAGTTATAGACCATCTTATGCGGGACAACACATCATATTTCATGGACAAGATCTATTATTAGGAAGAGTCATAAAATCTATAGGAGATGGGAGTCAAACTCATGTGTGGCTAGATAAATTGGGTTTATGATGGATTTCCACGATGTTCAATAATATATCTAAATCTAAAGGTCTCAGAGCTTGTTCACATTAATGGTGAATGGAATTCAATACTTATATCAGAGTTGTTTCCTTCGATTGATGTAACAAAAATTTTATCCTTCCCACCTAATATTATAATAGAGGCTGATCTGAATTGAACTAACGCTAATGATAGAAACTACTCAGTTAAATGTAGCAATTTGTGTTTATCTCAAGCAGGTTCTGAGGTGGTAGACTTTTCTCCAACGCTTTGGGAGGTGAATACCTTAAAAGCCTAAATGTGGTCGCTCAAAATGTTGTCAAAAATTTAAATGTTCTTATGGCATACTCTCTCTCATGCTTTGGCGGTTGCTGAATGCCTTAATGGTCATGATTTTCATAGACGTATGAAATGCATAATATGTAATTTAACTCTGGAGACCATTGATCATGTCCTATTTGAGTGCCTACCGACAAGATCTATTTGGAAAGAATTATGCTTTCATTTGCCGGAATTTTTTTATACAAGTTTCAAGGTTACTTGCTTTACTTTTCAATGCTATAGGAAATGTTCATTATGACATGAACTTACTTCGTGCAATACCTTGGATTCTATGGGGCTTAAGGAAACATCGAACCATGTTATTAATAAAAAAAATACATAGATATGAATAATTTAATTATTGGTGTTAACTTGAAAGAAGAAAATATGATGTTTGCGGAAGAGTGGTAAACAAGAGAGAAAAATAAAGAGAACCATTTTGGAGAATAAAGGAGTTAATTACATCAGCCTTGAAGTTTATAGAGAAGCTAGATACATCAAATGGTCTAGATACATCACAAAAGATAAAGCATAAAGCACCATTTTCTTTTCTAACAACTACGACGGTACATCCAGCTCAGATCAATCTCCTAACGGATGATCATCTCTTCTTCTTTTGGATGATAGACTCAGTTTATTATTGAGGAAAACCGAGTATGAGATAGACTTGATTAATAATTGGGGATTTTAAATAGTTGAGTTTGTTGTTGAAGGAAAAAGCTACGGTCAAAGTCAATACTAATATTGCAAACCAATACGGGATCCCTATAGAGTAAAGGTGGTCGAAACTTCGAACAAGTTTTTTCAAATGTAACACTCATGCATCTTGGATTAATACGCATGCCATATGCGGAGGAGCCTTGATTATGAGAGATCATGTATGATTTATGTGGTTTCATTCTCGTGATGCTTTTATTCTAGAATCTAACTATTTAAGAGCAAAGTTAAGGTGTATCTTGTGGACGATCACTAGTTTAGGTGACATGCATGTTGATAGTTAAAAAAATTGGTCAGATTCACTTGATGCTATTAACATTATCACCAATCTAGAAAAATAAGCCCGTTATCAAAGCTATATGCATCAGGTTCGAGGTTTTTAAAATATTAGCATAAAAGTTTCTCTTTCGTAATTAAAATTGAGCACACGAGATATTGCCAAAAGTATCCCTTGAGAGGGACAAATCAGATCGTACATGTCCATTGGTGGACCTGTTTGGATGCAACTATGAATCCACGAGGAAGCACAAGTCTAATTTTGATTTACTTTGGTTTTATCTTGTGTTATGTGTTGGAACTACTTTGAGAGTTTCTCATAGTCAGTTTCAATCAATAGGCTATGCATTGGAATATCATCTTCAACAATCATGAAAACACAATCCTTTGCATAGGTAGCAAAGGAGTAATAACTAATACTTTAAACCTCCTATCATTTTTATCATAATTACATTGACAACTACGAGGAAAGCTTAAACCACATATATAACCACAAACATGATGGCAATCCATACTGACACTTTACCAACATCAAAATCACCAGCAAAGACGCGAGCATGAAAGGAAGAAACTTAAGTCTTTGATAAAGCATTTCTTGTCGATCATGACTTCCTTACCCGCAACACAAAGTGAAATAATCCCAACAATTATTGCAGTCACAAATACAATACCACCCAAGACACTGTTAAAACCCACTTCTCCTTTATATGCTCTAGCAAAAGCAACTATACTTGCAGACACATCTGGTACTCCATTCCTAAGTGGAAGTAACACGACCAACTGTTGAAGGAACCCTCAAAATCTATGAGAGCTTCTCCAACAAACAATGAAAGTAATTTGCAATAGTATCACTTAACAGATAAAACAATGAAACAAGCCAAACACCTTACATCATGGAACCAAAGATACTGAAATCTCTACTTATGTAGTAAAAAAGGTTGAGGTAATAAAAGAATCGATCATAGGAGCACATTAGGTTTGCTCTCAAAAACTCACATTAATCAATGTAACCCTTGTGCTTTTGAAACCAAAGGCATATTACACTATTACTATGATTCAAGATGTTATTAACAAAACTATTGCATAACTTCGATTCATTCTTATCAATTTCACTTATATGTGGGGAATATATCATAAATTGACCAAAAGAATAAAGAGTTAAGGCGATATAATTTCAAACCAACGTTGAAGAAGGTCATGAAACTTATGTGGCCACAAATAGTGTAGAGAGGAGGTTCTGTTACGAATAACCTTGTCTGTTCAAACAGATCATTGCCGAAGCAATAATCGGAGTATGACCATGACTTTTGGAATTTCTTTCATGCCAAATATTATAGATGGTGTATTGAAATATTAGGAAAACTAGCATCCAATCCAATTTACCAAAGCGTAAACTAAGAAGTTCAGCTAAGGTATCATCAAATTAGGAGATGTATTGCAGCCGATCAGTTTTTTGCAAAGAACCCACCAAATGGAGAAATTGTATGGACACGCAAAAAATAAGTGATCTCTAGATTCGTCGATTTCACTACAGAGTACACAATGTTAAACAAGACCCCATGCTCTTATTCTCACACCAATAGAGAGTCTGTCTTTTACTGCCAGCTAAGAGATGAAATAGTGTATTGGAATACCCTAAGATAACCATATAAGATTTTCCCAAGCCACTTTAGACCTATTAACTCAAATCTAATTCCATGTGGCAGAAGATGAAAACCTCTGCTTAAAATCAGATGGAGAGTGCTTAAAGAGAAACACATCCATGACAAGATGAATATCTGGAGATAAAGATTGTGCAATAGTATTAAGGACCGCAGGGAAATGCCTGTTAGGAGGACGATTGTACCTAGATAAGAGTGATAAAGCAATTGCAACAGAAGCATTACAAGCAATGCCAAAGTGTCTGATACCACAATCTCCAGCCAAATTTATTAACTTGCCAACACTAGTCCACTCATCATACCACAAAAAGGAGTTAATACATGATCGAATATGAACTCTAGTGAATTGATAGGCTTCATTTCTAAGCTTAAGTAACTTTCACCATGCCCAGGAGCCTTGAGAACAATATTTTGCATCCCAAATGGAACCACGAGGAAAGAGATATTGTCGGATCCAGTCGACTCATATAAACTTTGTAGAAGACCAAACTCGCAAAATTAAATGAAAAGTAAACACTCGAGAAGAATTTCGTAAAGAATGGATCTCAAGTCTACTCTCCTTACAAGGCAAACAAAGATCATTCCAATAAACTTTACCTTGTAGGTGATATTTGGGGGGACCTAGACCATTAATAACACAAAACAAAGCCTTTTAATCTCATCAAGGCAACCAGAAGGTAAACAGAAGGTTGCACACCAAACATTTGTAGTACTAGTAATGATTGATCGTATCAATTGTAGTCTGTTTGCATAACAGAGAGATTTGATAGCCCAAGAAGGTAGTTTTGATTTAATTTCATCCAAAAAGGACTCATAATCGGATTGAGTTAATTTCTTTCTGGTGAGAGGCAAACTGAGATACTTGATGCGAAGAGTACGTACATGAATGGCAGATTTAGAAGCTGTAGAAATTGTAGCAAGAGTACTACGACCAGCAAAATAAATAGAAATTTTTTCAATGTTTATATGTAAACCCGACATTTTACCAAATCTCTACTCAACCTCCCAAATACCATGAAAAGAACAAGGACAACCATCTGAAAACACTAGGATAGTATCAACAAAGCTAAGGTGAGTTACCTTCGCATCCTTATAGAGAAGATGGTATCTAAAAAGAGAAATATCTGCCACTTGATTTAAAACATTAGAGATCACGTTAATTATAACCACATAGATCTATGGCGATAAAAAACAGCTCTACCTAATACCACGTGACCTAGAAAAAATCCATCAAGATCTCCATCAACTGAGATTGAGAAATAAACCTTTGAGATGCAAAAGTGGATCTAATGAATAAAGATATCCGGCAATCCATGGCTTTAAGGACATATATTATGAAGCTCCACTAAATGGTGCGAAAAGCTTTGGCTGTATCAAATTTAATGGCACACCTGAAAGATATCAATGATTTATGATAATTCTTTACTATCAGTTGCAAGTAAAACATTTTAAGAAGAAGACTCTCCTACACCAAGGAAATTTAATTAGGAAATATATCATCAGAAAGAATTTGTTTCTGGTGGTTGGCAAGAATTTTTGAAATTACTTATATAGCAAATTGCAGCAGACAATTGGACAAAAATCTTTATTAGAAAGAGCATCCAAATATCTAAGAACAAGAGTAAGAGATGTGACATTGACTCCCTTGGGTAAAAAACTAAAAAGAAAGAATGATTGGATTGCTATAATAAAGGTTTTACCGATAATAGGCTATGTAGATTTGTAGAATTCCACGGGAAAATCATTTGGCCAGCAGATTTATTGACCATAGGGAAGACACCATTCTGAATTTTCTCGACGGATATAGGGGCAACAAGAGAACTGCCAGAAGAAGGAGGACGCTTGAGTCCCACAAGATCCAAGAAATGTGAAGTTTCTACATAACGATTTTGCTGAAGAAAATAAGAAAAATAACTCAGAGCTTCCTTCTTAATATTAGTAAGCCCGATAAGATAAGTCTTTGAAACATCCTGATACACCTAATTACATTACGAGCATCCCTTGAGTGAGAAACCCTGTGAAAAAAGTATTTTGGTCACCCTTATTCAGCCACTTACTCCTCGATTATGTCTAAAATTTTGCTCCTCAACATAGCAAGATTGTGCTAGCGAGTGGAAGTGTTTGAAAGACATGCAGAGCAACACGGGAGTGAAACAAGGGCGGAAAATATGACCAAATGCCTTGAACTAACAACATAAATAGATCATGAGAAGCGAGGAAACTGAAATACTGGATGTGTCTGCGGTTACAAATCACCTGACTAACTGCGAGAATAGTCAGAGCCACCTACAAAATAAAAAACAACAGAATAGTAAGAAAAAGGTATCAACGAGGCAGAATTTACCAAAGCACAATCCTATTTTTTACCTACTAAATCATCATCTATTTTATTACTCCAGCTAAACAAAGGACTAAAATCATGTCAATCAATAAGATTGCAAGATGCCACAAAGTCTTGACTATTTCTCATACCCAAACTATTAAAGAGAAGACTTGGAGGATTTGAATGCTCTGAATGGGATATAATCTCAATATAATCTTCTAACAATATCTAAGGAAGCAGTTGCTACTGACAAGAACCTAGTTTTGTGAAAAGGTTTTTCTCATATTTCATAAAATGGAGGTCGATGGCCTTAAGTACGAAAAGATACAACCTGTATTCGACCTAGAGCTTAATATGTAAATTAGTAACTATACATAATTAAGAATGTAATTACACTAATTACACTATAGTCCTCAATACCCCTCCTCAAGTTGGAGTGTGTAGATCACAAACACCCAACTTGGATAAGAAACCGTCAAACTTTTTTCTCCCTAAGGCCTTGGTGAGAATGTCCGCAAGTTGTTGTCAGGTGGAAACATATTGGGGAAGAATGACACCACGGACTATTTCACCACGAATGAAGTGACAATCTTTCTCAATATGTTTTGTGCGTTCGTGAAACACCAGATTGTTGCTTAAGTGAATGGCGGACTGATTATCACAATTCAAAAGTTCGGTGCAGTACAATCAACGCCAAGTGTGGTGAGTAGTTCACGGAGCCACAAAATTTCACTTACAGTATCAGCCATTGCCTTATATTCTGCCTCGGCTGAGCTTCTAGCGACCGTGTCTTGTTTTCTTGTTTTCCACGAGATTGGGGAACCACCGAGCTGTATAAACCAAGCGGTAATAGAGCGACGAGATAAAGGACAAGCTGCCCAGTCGGAGTCACACCAGGCTACTATACGAAGATCAGAAGTTGGTCGGAGCAAAAGACCTTGACCAGGTCGGGTTTTGAGATACCGAACAACACGCAAAGCGGACTCCCAATGCTCTTGATGCGGAGCATTCATAAATTGTGAGAGAAGATGAATATAATAAGATAGCTCTGGACGTGTTACTGATAGATAAATCAATTTCCCAACTAACCGGCGGTAAGGAGTAGGATCCAGAAGTAGTTCTATTTTCGTGAGAGCAAGCTTATGATTCTGGTCAATGGGATGAGAGGCCGGCTTTGCACCTAGAAGACCAGCTTCGGAGATGAGATCCAGCATGTATTTACGTTGAGAAAGATACATACCAGTTGGGCTACGAGCAACTTCTATTCCCAAAAAATATTTGAGAACACCAAGGTCCTTCATGTGAAAACAAGAGCTCAAATAGTTTTTGAATGCGTTGATCTTGTCAATCACACTGCCAGAGATAATCAAATCATCGACATACACCAAAACATGTAACCTAAGATCACCTTCGTCATTATGAAGAGTGAAAAGAGAGTAATTAGATAAAGATTGTTGGAATCCATACTCCTTGAGTGCGTTATTGAGTTTTGCAAACCAACATCTTGGAGCTTGACGAAGACCATACAATGATTTGTGCAAGCGACAAACATCGGATTTGTTTTGTGTTCGAAAACCAGGAGGTAGCTTAATAAATACCTTTTCTTCCAAATCTCTGTGAAGAAAAGCATTGTGTACGTCCATTTGATGGACTTCCCAATCTCTTGCAACTGAAACTTCTAAGAAAGAGCGAACCGTCGTCATTTTGCAAACAGGAGCAAATGTTTCATTGTAATCGATATCTTCGGTTTGGTGATTTCCTAGTACAACGAGTCAAGCCTTATAACGCTCTATGGTGCCATCGGAGCGATAATTTATTGTGAAGACCCATTTACAACCTAAGGTTGTTTTTCCCGGTAGTAACACTTCCACAGTCCAAGTACCATTGGCTTCTAAAGCATCTATCTCACCATGAACAACATTTCTCCAATTCTCATCTTCAAAAGCTTGTATGTAGGAGTGAGGAATATTTGTGGACGTTATAGCGGCCAAGAAGGCTTGATGCTGATCTGAGAATTGATGGCAGTCAATGTATGCATCGATGGGATACCAAGAAGTATCTAAGAAATCACTATCAGTTGAACCATGTGTAGTATTAGTCACGTAGTCTTCCAATTTTCTGGACGGAATTTTTGTTCGGTGACCTCTGCCAAGTTGTGTAATCTCCGGTGAAGGTAAAGGTACAGCCAATGGTGGCTCGAGCTGTGACAGGTCAGAGAGAGCCTCATTGTTTGGCAAAACGTCATCTGCTTCAGGACCTGCGTCATGATCAACTGCTATGTTCGATATTACGTGCTTTGTTTCAGAATCAGAAGCGACCAAAGAATCAGAGTGTTGTAGCGGAGATGAAGGTGTAAGAGCATCTGAAGTTGGGACCATTTCAGGAGCTACAGATGTTGAAGATGATACCATATGTTGTAAATCCATATACTCATCAAAAAATTCAGCATTAGTTGAAGATTGAGGAATATTTAAATATGACGAGATAGAGGAAGATTCAATGTTGTCTGTAGCAAACGGAAAATGATCCTCAAGAAAAAGAACATCTCGTGACGTACGGACCTGTTTAGTGTCAAGATCATATACTCTCCAACCTTTCTGTCCTGAAGGATAGCCGAGAAAAACTGATTTATGGCTCCGTGGTGTAAAGATGACTGAAATCGAAGAGAACGCGCGACATTCAAAATGTGGCGGTGTTTCCTTTCAACACGGCCATTTTGTTGAGGAGTTCCAACACACGATGTCTCGTGATGAATCCCTTTGCTCTCAAAATATTCACGCAGACATGTGAATTCAGTACCATTATCACTTCGAATGACTTTGATTTTTGTTTCACATTGTCGTTCAACCATAGCTTCAAAAATTTTCAGCTTAGCTCCAGTTTCAGATTTGTTGCCCATCAAATAAATCCAAACAGACAGTGAGTAATCATCCACGATCGTCAAAAAATAACGAGAACCAGAAATAGATGTTGTCCTATACGGATCCCATAAATCACAATAGATTAAATCAAAAACTGCCGCTGTTTTATTGATACTCAATGGGAAAGTTTCTCTTGTTTGTTTAGAACGAATACAAACATCGTATGACTTGGAATCAAAAGAAGAACTAGTAGATAACTTGAGCATCTCCATCGTTTTAGAAGCTGGACGACCCAACCGTCTATGCCCCATATTCTCTGAGAGGTCGTCCAAAATTTGTGGTATTGCTGCCACCGACACCACACTTCTAAAAAAATAGAGACCATTAATCTGCTCACCCGCTCCAATCAGCATTGACGTGATGCGGTCCTGAATAATACATAGTTTACCAGTCAGCTGAAACAGACATCCACAAGCACTTGTAAGTTGCGATACTGAGATGAGGTGGCAGTGTAATCCCTCAACAAAAAATACATTGGTGAGACAAAGATGAGAACCCAGATAAACTTTCCCTTGTTTAGTAGCTTTAGTGAATCGTCCATCCGGCAACTTAATTAAAACCGGAGGCATGTCACAAATTTCCATTAGAAATTCAGAATTTCCTGTCATATGGTTGGATGCACATGTGTCTACAATCCAAGATTCAGTAAAAAACTTACCAGATAACTTTGATGTAGAAAGAGGTGGCGGTTTTCGTTCGCCCAACATCTTGACCAGAGTTTGCCATTGTTGATCAGTTAAAACCGTAAGACCAACTCGATCTGCATCCATAATAACTGAATGAGCTGAATGTTGTGAGACTGGTTGTTGAGTTTGAATGATGTTAACTGATTCATTCTTTCGTGTAGTAGAAGAACCTCCACTTTGTGAACGACGATCACCGGCTGGTGGCTTTGGAGGACCCTTTGGTTGAGATCGTTCACCCCACCAATCCGGATAACCAATTTTTCGAAAACAATTCTCAGCTAAATGTCTGTTACGTCCACAGTACGAGCACACTCTATCATCAGGATCACGATTATCTTTGTTATGTCGTAACTGTGAAGCAACCTGAACAGCAAAACTTGCTCCTTCATGTGTTTCTTCCAACATCCTGCTAGCACGCTTAGAATCTTCTTCCTGTGTGACTACTTGATACGCCTCTTCTACAGATGGAAGCGGATCACGAGAGAGCAAGGATGACTTCACAGCACCAAACATATTTTCATCTAATCCCATCAAAAATTGATGAAGTTTATCCTCCTCTCTCTCTTTAGCGATCTCCTCTTGTGTTTGTGCACGTTGGAAATCAGCAAGTCCAGTCCACAACTTAGTTAAGCGTCCATAGTAAGCTTCAACCAGGCTACCCTTTTGATGACAATTAGCCAATTCAGTCTTCAATCTCTGAACCTTTTGTCCATTCTTAAGAGAAAACTGCTTTTGAATATGTGTCCACAAATCATGTGCAATCTCATGATGGGACAACAAGCTACTCAGATCAGGTGCAATGGTGAGTTTAATCCATGACACAACCATAGCATTGTTAGCCTACCAATCTTCAAGATCTTCTGAGTCATCAGCTGGTTTTGGTATAGATCCATCTGCAAAACCGAATTTCTTCCTTGCTCGAAGAGCAAGTCGTATGTTTAAAGACCAGTCATCATAATTCGAGCCACGCAATTGAGGTTGGGATATGATGGCACCAGGATTGTCACCTGGAGACAAATCATATGGATCAAGCCTTCGACGTTCAACCTCTACGCGTGAGCCCGTTCCAGTATTCTGAGTATCAGTAGACATGATGATGAGTGAATAGAAAACAATGTGAATAAAACAGAGTCATGATTGTAAAAGTCAAGAAAAGATAGAACAGAAAACAAGATTAGGATTGTAGCCGATCTAATAATTCAGATCAAGGCTCTGATACCATGACAAGAACCTAGTTTTGTGAAAAGGTTTTTCTCAGATTTCATAAAATGGAGGTCGATGGCCTTAAGTACGAAAGGATACAACCTGTATTCGACCTAGAGTTTAATATGTAAATTAGTAACTATACATAATTAAGAATGTAATTACACTAATTACATTATAGTCCTCAATAGCTACCAAAGGAGGCGCCAATTAAACTCATACTTAGAAGCATATATTGCAGTACAGAGAAAAGAAGAGCCATAAGCAACAAGTGATACCACAAGTAATATATTGAGAACTATTGTCAAGAATCTAAACCTAAACATCAGAGGAAAAGCAGACCAGATGCGACCAAGCCTATGGAGATCATAATTCGATAATAGATTTCAACCACGAAAGCAAGTATTAAAAACTGAGAAAGAATTACACTCTTGAACTCTAGTCTCAACAAGACAACCAAATGCATGCTTTACCTCATAAATCCATTTACAAATAGCAACATGGTTGTGTGGTTTATTAAAACCACACATATTCCATCAAGAAAATGAGATCATTGCTTCCTAGAGGTAGCATTTTTTGAGGCAACAACATTCTGGCAGACAACTATGGTTAAGTACTTAGAATATACAATTTGAGGTCGAGATTTTGGCTTGTTCTCCTTAGGCTTAGAAAGATCTTTAAAACCTTTGATGACAGACATAAATTCAAAAATATCACCGTCCTCTAGAACATAGTCCAGAATGATAAGACGAGAGGGAGAAGATGAACTAGATAATGACTTTGCAACAACTGTAGGACTTTTTGAACCAGAACCTTGGTCAACAGATCTCTTAACCATAGTCCACTCCACATTAAACTCATATCAGAGTCTGAAGCAACACTAAAGGGAATAATATGAGACACATCAGAAATATCATTTTGAATAGAAAGAACCAATCTCTCAGAGCTTACTGCTAGAGAATTAGAAGCTGGAACTGGAGAAGTGATAACTGGCATAATATAAGCAATAACAGGTTTAGGAGATAAAATAACTAGACCATGGGAATCAATAACCGGAACAGGAGATGCAAAAATAGATCCAAATACAGTTGTAACACTATTAGAAGAAGAGATATGCTTTAAGATACTTTGCTTACCCTTGAACTGACTACCACAATCTTTTTGTAAATGTCCCAATTTACTGCATTGATCACATCGAGGAGGCAGTCACAGGACAGAGACAAGAACATCTTATTCCGAGAATCTACCGGCAACAATATGAATTTGATTTGGTAGAGGTGGAAGAAGATTTACCTCAATCATAATTCGAGTAACATCAAGACGCAAACACACTTTTCAGTGGTGTGATGAAGTTTCATAAGAGCACCAATTTGATTAGCAAAAAAACATAAGCAACGGTAGAAGAAAAGATGTCCCAAAACATATTTGAAATCAACGTACATGGGCATAGAGAAGAAATCGGGATCTTGCAACGCAGTTACTAGAAATCATTCACAAACCAACAATAAAACATCACCTATGTGCCAAAACTTACGGCAAATAACTCGGGGCCTAGTAGCTTCATCGGAAATTTTGAAAATCACGACAGTAGGTCTATTAAAACTGACATCAACCTTCAAATCTTTTTTACTAGTTTGCCAAATTCGATTAACAACATCATGAACTGAACCAATATGAGGAGGATCACTGATGAAGTGACCCAAAACAAAACCATTCCAAAGAGGAGTAGAATCAGCTAACACATCTTCAGGAATTGAAGCCAAAATTACACCATTAGTATAGATAGGAAATGAATCGAGCTAAGAGATCAAGCAAGAACTTTTTTTAGAGCAGAAATCCAAGAAAAGGACTGAGAAATGGATGAGACGAGAGCAGGAGAAAAGGATTCTTCTGCCATGGGCAACAACAGATGGACAGAGACACTAGAAAAATAACTGGAGACACTAACAAGGGCATCAGAAGATTGCCAAATCGTCAAAATCGCTTATAACCATCTCTTTTCGTACCAAACTTACTAGCAATAACAACTCCAGTTACGACATGAACAAGAGTGAAGTAAATCAACTAAACAAATAGATATTTAAAGCCAACAAGCTTATTATGTCTTAAATAATAAAATAAATAGAAAGTACTAATGAAAAGTAAAAACAAAGAGTCGTGTGAATTTTGTAGTTAACGATGAAGATATTCTAATGATATGTTGCTTCTATCTATGTTTAAAATACGTTATTTTATTTGATTTTATAAAAAAATAGAATCATTCTTGAAACATGAATCACAATTTAATTTTTCTTAAAATTAGTGGATTATTTATTTTACGAAAAGTAAAAAATAAACTAAAATCATCCTAAATATTTTGAAACTCACTTGAATCTCTTTGTGTTTTTAACAATAGCAATATTTTATTCATGTTGTTTCTTACATCAAAATACAATTACACATCAAAATAACCCTTAAAATTCTCAACCCAGAAAAAGAAATAAAGCTAAAGCTTTGCAAGGAGTGTCATCAAAGAACCAATAATCAGTAAAAGCTATCATAACCAAACTGAGACAACCTTTTGCTGCAAACTTGATATAAATCGGAGACGCTGTCGAATGAAACAACACCAAGAACACCAGCCAAAAAACAACTCACACACCCTGTAAAAGTAAGTACAACAAACCAAAAATCCAAACCGGGAGAGAACCTACTCAGCCTAGTCCTTTAGCCTTAAACCTCCAAACCTAGATTTAGGTGTCTTCAAACTAGAACTAAGATCATGAAAGATGCCACTAAAGATAGAAGGAGAAGGAGAGTGAGAGTCATTACCCTGAATCCGGCCAAACTTCGACGATAAAGACATCAATGGCGGTAGCGGTGTTAGTTGTCCTAGTTATTTGAATCGTAGCAAAAGAGCCATGGTAGCATAACAGAACATAGGCTTTGTTTCCTCTTTGAGTCTTTACCCATGAAGCGGCACATGACATTTTTGATTTTTTTACAATGCAAAAATAACGGTATAGATCCAGATCTACAGATTTATCTTTAATCAAACCATTACAAAATTTTTTCACCTCAGGCGATGAGGGAGCTTTGTTGGACATGGCTCACGGTGATTGATGTTGAATATCTCAAGTGTGAATTTTGCGGTCTTCTAACGATTTTCATGTAGGAGAATTGTTTTCGGACACCATCGGTGGAGGAGAGATCGTTGGCCTCAACCACGTGCGTTGCTGTCCTCATGCAAGCCACTGAGAGGCTAACTGTTGCCCACCACCACGTCGCTGATGAATCGGAGGTTGAAGAAGCTTGTGGCGGTGAAGGAAAAGTCTACTTTAAACCAAGATGTACGGCACATTAGGACTTAGATTCAGACAAGGGACCGAAAGGTGGAAGATCAGAAGAGAGGGGACCTTTTCTCAGCGGCAGTGAGATCGGTAGTCTGCTGGAAAAGGTGACCACTATTTCAAAAAAATTTCTTCACAAGGATTTTGCGGCAGTGTATTTTTTGTTTACTTGAATCTTTTTAAATCTAATAAAATCTAATTTTTATAATTGTTTTAAATTTTCTAGTTTTAGTGGAACCTAAAGTTTATATTAAAAAAATAGTATCAATTATTTTAATTTTTCTGTTTTTCAATAAATAAAAGTAATTGCATAAAATTATATTTTAAAAGTATTATTAAGCAAGTGGTCTTTAGCCTAATGGCATGCGGTAAGTCCAATAAAAACAAATGCAGTTGTATGTTTTGGGATTCTACCTGCATTATGCTGGAATTTGGCTAATATATCGACCAGTTATGCTCTAACATTAAAAATAAAAAAAAAATAAAAACAAAAAAGTGTTATTGTTTACAAGAGGTGACTTGTTTGCCTCATTGTATATACTGTACTCGTTCTACAGTGGTCGATTTGCTCTCGTTATTACTTCGGTTTTCTCATCCAAAATCGATCGGATCTGGCTTTTATATTTTTCGACGAAGCCTTGTCTATTTCCGATCTGGAGCTGAAGAAAGTCCCAATCTTTTTATCTCTTCAAAACCCTTTCTTCGTCAAAACCCTAACTTAGATTCCTCTTTCCGCCTTTTTTTCTTTTTCTTTCGGAACTGGAATCTGAGGATATTATCAGTTGTGTGAGACCGAAACTTTTCTTCAATTTCCCGATAGAGCCAATAGCGATGTCTTGGGCTGGTCCTGAAGATATTTATCTTTCAACCTCACTTGCCAGTTATCTCGATCGTAAATACTTCTCTCTTTCTCTCTATTCATGGATTTGTTGGAGCGTATGTATGTATATTACAAAAAAAAAAAAATGCGGCTTGATTGCTCTGAACCCATTAAAAAGCTGAATCATACAAACAATTCAGTGTTTCTTCCGTTTGTTTTTAAGTTCTATTGGATAGTTGGGCAGTATTTTCTGCGCCTTATTCAATATCTGTTAATTATGGTATTGAATTGTTCAATCGCAAAGAGACACTTTAAATTTCGAAACTTTAGTTTATTTATCTGGTCAAATCTTACTGGTCATCAATTATCAATGTTGAGTTTCTTTAGCATGGATTGGTGGCTCAATCTCCATTCAGTTTAAGAATGTATGTTCTTTAACTGTGGCTAATCACGTTCTTTATCGGCTTAAAAATCTGAATTCAAGTTCTTTCGACATTGGTACTTTGAGTTTGAAGTCTCATTCTATTCATTTTGCAATACGTTTAGGATATGGTTCTATATTTAATCTTATTTGGAATTATGTTTCTTTGAATATGAATAATTCCGTATTAGTTACTTATGGATGTTGGCTCTACTCTGGATGATGCAGGGAAACTACTTGTGCTCCTTAGAGATGGTAGAAAGCTAATGGGAACACTCCGTTCCTTTGATCAATTCGGTATTCGCTTTTCTTTTCATGCTCCTACATTAACGCTAATGTGAATGAGAGAGAAATATAAACCACGCTTTGTTCGTTGTAAATACACAGCCAATGCAGTTCTAGAAGGTGCGTGCGAGAGGGTAATAGTTGGTGAACAATACTGTGACATTCCTTTAGGCCTTTATGTAATCCGTGGCGAGAATGTTGTACTGATTGGTGAGCTGGTAAGACTTCTCCTTGTTTAAGTGTTGTTATCTCACTTTTTGTTTTCCAATTCACTAAGTTTGGTCTTAAACCATGTGTTAGGACACGGAAAGAGAAGAGCTTCCTCCACATATGATTCGCGTCTCAGAGGCAGAGATCAAAAGGGTAAGGCATCACATCACATTTCTAGTTTTCACACGTTAGTAACAAATTCGCTTAGCTAAATTTGTCTCGTTTGTGATGTGGTGTACGTGCTGATGATTTGGTTGTGAGGAATTTGTGTGTTGGTGTAGGCGCAAAAGGTGGAGAGGGAAGCAAGTGAGCTGAGAGGAACAATGAGAAAGAGAATGGAGTTTCTTGACTTTGATTAAAGCGGAACGTGCCTATTTATTCTTTGCTTGATGCTCTACTTTGGCTCGCAAGTTTTATGACGAGCCTTCTTGGTGTTCGGATGGAGATGTGTTGATTTAGGAGTTTGACGCAAGTCTTATGTTTCATTTTGGGAAAAAAATTGACAAAACAGTGTACCTTTTGTCTTGGGATCTATTTTACATTTTAAAGAGAGAAAAAAATAGCAGTTTCTTTCCCAAATTTAAAAATTGGTCTGAGATAGAATGAATAAATTCTTGAAGAAAGCTTAAGCTGGCCAAAAGAGGCTATAACCAAACTGTATAAACAAAACTACAATGGAGAAAAGACTAGAGGCCAAGGTGCAGTGTGAAATTCAAATCGTTTTCTGATCAATCAGGACTTTGGTTAAAAGAAGACATATTGGCACAACAACACACAAATATATAAAGGTTTTACCTGGAGTTATTCCACCGAATAGAAAACCCATGAAGAAAAATTCAAAGAATGGTTCTATTCTATAACATCCTATTGTGGCTGAAAAGAAAGAAAGTAGACCAACTCTCAGGTTTGATCTTCTTTTATCGTCTCCTCAAGTGTGGCGGTGTGGTATATCCTTCAAAGAAATCAAGAACAATGGTCTCTATGTCTTCAACCGAATATTTCAAGTAGTTCTCAGGGTGTCTTCCACTCTCAATATGACCTCTGAACCTTCCAAGAAACGATCTATAAGCTGGAATTAGATGCTCCGATAGAGATATTCGGAGTTCCTCTCTCAGCTGAGGATCTGGAACTGACCATGTGGACTGAGTCCTGTGAACCTCTTCAAACATTGTATTGAATGCCTTAAACCTCTCTCTCAGTGCGCTTCTTGATACACCTGAGGAGAAACTCCCACTCACATGTAACCCTTCATCTCTCAGGCTACTCAGTACTCTCACCCAAGTTGCTCTCTGATAGTTTGTGGCTGCGTGTCTGAATATCCCTGTGAGTTTCCTTAGATAATGGTCTCCGATCATTTTTCTTAACTCTGGCGACTTTTTCACTTTCTGAACAATGTAATGGATGTTGTTCATGATGAATATATGAGCTAGAGACGTGTCTCTATAGTGCTTGCATTTCTCTTCCAAGTTGAAATGCAAGACCAGAATCAACCATATCAAATGCAGATCCAATGGAGATTTACTCTCTAGCTCTGTATAATCCATATCTGGTGTGTTTGGATCAGACCCAGTAGAGGGATTCGATATGATAAGATCATCCAGCGTTTGCCTATAATCAGAGATCATAACGATGTAGTTCATCACATACCTTGTCAGTGGATGAATCGTTCCTCCAGGGACAGGAACTACTGATGGTTCACGAAGAACAGCATTCTCAAACTCCGAAAGTATGCCTCTTGCTGCTTCCGCTAGTCTTGATTGAATCTCTGTTGCTTGAACACGAATAGTATCTGATGACTCTGAGTCAAAGATTGTTTCAATATCTGGCAACATATCCGTGAGAGCATCGTGTAAATCCAGAATCTTGAATAGCTTCTCAGGTGATCTTCTACTGATGCTTATAGCTTCAGGGAAAGTGAAAAGTCTCAGAGCAGAAGCTTTCACTGTCTCCATGAAGCAAGTCTCATCCATGGCAGTGCATATACCGTCAAACAGTTGCTCACAGAGTCTCTTCTCGCTTGAGAATACGACCCTAATGCAAACCTTCGCTGCACGGATCCATTTCCTGATCTTCGCTTCAACGACTTCCCATTCGAGCTTCTGAACATCACCAATGCTTATCTTCACAATTCCTATCTGCTTGAATATTGTTTCCATGGCAGATTTCCGAACATTTCCGTAGACTTGGATGCATTCACGGGAGTAACCGGCGGCGACCATCCTTTGAACAATCGATCTTAGGTCAGAAACTGCCTCCGGCGATATCAGATCCATTTCTCGTATGCTGCTTGTGGATCTGTAACTGCTTCTTCTACGTGATAACCGGCTTGAACCGGAACCACCAGGCGAATTTAGTTCTTCTTCTTCGGTTTTTACGATGCTATCTTCTCCAACATCGACGTGCAAAGACGGAGAGACTGATTCCTCGAGAAAAAGAGAATCAGGCTCGAAAGCAGATGTATGGGAGAGAAGAATGTTGCGAAACTCGTCTTCGAGTCTAGCCATGGCGATTTGAATAGCTGAATTGGCTTTAACCTCGTGGTCATCGGCAGCGGCGGTGGCGGTGGCGGTGGCGGCGGGGGAAGAGGAGAAGGAGACAGAAGACAAGGACCGTTGGATTTCATCAACGGCTCGTAAGAACCGATCCACCTCATCACGATCGCTTTGGAAAATCATCTTACCTCTTGTCTCCTCAGACGCCGACGAGTCCCACCGAAGTATTATCTTCTCCGCCGTCTCCAACTTCGAACCATCGAAACTTAAACCGTCGCCACTATTCTTCGACGGTTCCATCTAAAAATCAATCAGACACAATATTAAAAACCCACAAAATAAAAACAAAACAAAAAAAAAAGACAAGAGATACTCGTAAAACCAATGAATCATTTTCACCTCCACCGATTCAAATTAGGTTTTCTCAGACAAAAATCCACGAAGGAGATTGGTAAGAATTAGAAAACACTCCGATTTTATTTTTTTTCTTAAGTTTTTCTTAAAATAATGAGAAGTCTTCAAGTAAGGCAAAGCTGTCTGTTTGTATTGTTTTTTGTTTTCTGTTTTGGAAGTTTCTGCGAGAGGTGTGAAAACGGAAATTAATGATTAGATACAATTGTTACCTCCTTCCTCGTGTGCTCTCTGTGTACGTTGCTAAAAATATTTTAAACTTTTCCGGGATTATTTGCCGGCGACGTAAAATGCCCGGACGAAATTAAAATTAGCTGTTCAACAATTCGGTGAAATCTAGTCATTAAATGCTATTATGCCTAAATTAAAATCCCACTTTCTTTATAAAGACAGCACCATCTAAATATCCAATCATGTTTTATTGTGGGTTTCAGGAACGTAAAAATCTTTATAAAAAACTAAAATTAAACTAATCATATTATTATAATTTCAATTTCTTAAAAAAACTTTTGCTTATCAAAACGACAAAAGCAATTGTCAATCGGAACCATAAACTTTCGTGGTATATAATTTTTACTTTTACAACTTTACTCATCATAGTAATGTTAAAAATCTTTAGGTGATAAGTAGACCATGCTTTCCATCTTGCTACACAATTTTAGGTGGTTTAGACAATTTTATAATAAACTAAGATTTATCATGTGTTCTAATGTGGGATTGTTTTAAGTACTTTTTAAATTATACTTATTTAGGTTATTAGATACGTGTTGATATTTTGGAATATTGTTCTTAAGATGTTTCAGAGACTTTAAACCTCAACCAAAATCAATCCGAATTAAAGGAACCAGACCCGATAAAATACCTACATAGATCATATATCTATGTATCCAAAATTCTGAATCGGAACCTGAACCAAAACCAAATCAAGAACCTGATTTTAGCTTTTTAGAAATTTTCTAATAATTTTTTATTAATTTTGAATTTTTATATAAAAAATATCCAAACCCGATAAAATTCCAGAATGTGTCCTAAATCTATCTACCCGAAAAACTAAATCTAAATCCGAACTGGAACTAAATTAAGAACCGAATTTGTACCTGATTATTTAAAAAATTAAATTTAGCTTTTAGAGTCTTTTCTATTAAATCTTTATTAATTTTAAATGTTTATATAAAAATCTATAATCAAAACCCACTAAGTCTTTTTATTAGAGTAGTTATAAACTATATGTTAATTTTATCCTTAAATATATAAGACGGTCCTAATGAAAGTGTCTCCCTGTTTAATATATAACATTATATAATATATATTACATATACGTTTTTGCTTTATTTTTAGTGATGTATTAAGAAAAAAAATTAAAATTATTTGATGTTTACTTTTAATATAAAATTAAGCGTGAATTATTAAACTAGTCTTTTGTGACCCCTAATTGATTACAATAGTTTAAAAAGATTTTTATTACAATTCTACTCTTTTGGGGATTGTAATACTGTTTTACCCCTCTTCCCTTTGAAAAGAAAAAAATTATTACGAAACTGTCATTAATGAGTAATTCCATGTCAGCAGACACAAAACCTGCAAAAGTTCTGAAGTGTTATGGGTTTCGTTATAAAGTGTTATAAGTTTTCATTTTCCTTTGTTGTAGGTTTTAGTGTTTTATGTTATGTTATGTAGGTTAACGAGAAAATTTTCTAGATTAAGTTCTCTAAGGCTTAGTTTTATTGTTGTAGGTTTTTCGTTAAATTCTTCTCGTATTGTAGGTTTGAGTTCGTCTTAGTTGTTGGTTTAGGTTACCATTTTGTAGGTTTTGTTTTTTTTCTTTGTTGTAGGCTTAGGTTTGCAAGATATTTTTCTCTTTTTTAGGTTTATTTATCAGTCATTGTAGGTTTTGTAGGATCGATTTTTCTTATTTCTCGACTTTGTTCTCTTGTCATGTAGGTTTTATTTGTTGTTTGATGTAACTATGTAAGTTTAATGATTCTTTGTTGTAGGTTTTTCTATGGTCTCTTTTGTAGGTTTATTTATGAGTCATTGTAGGTTTTGTAGGATTGATTTTTCTTATTTCTCAACTTAGCTCTCCTGTTATGTAGGTTTTATTTTGTTTGTTGTAGGTTTAATGATTCTTTGTTATAGGTTTTTCTATGGTCTTTGTTGTAGATTTATTTTTCATTTCTAAAGTCTTCGTTGTAGGTTTCTAAAGTCTTCATCGTAAGTTTATTTTTCCTTTATATTGTGCTTTATTTGTAGGTTTATATGTGTAAGACATCTTTCTCTCAATTGTAGGTTTACATTTACGTGTTGTAGGTTTGAGTACTTCGTCATTGTCCAGTTATCATACGACTTAGTCTTTCTGCATTGTAAGTTGTAATTTCGTATATAGTAGGTTTACCATTTTATTGTTGTAGGTTTATTGTGCCCAAAATTGTAGGTTTTCTCAGCTCATTTTGTTGGTTTTACTTTTATTTATCCTAGGACGTGAAAAGACTATTTTAGCCCAAAATTAATACACACCTATCTTCTTCTTCTACAAACATAAGGCGTCGTCTCAGACTATTAACACTATTTTTTCATCTTTATTCAAGTTATAACCCTTTGAGCTTGTGGGTAATCTCTTGAGATGTACCAACTTCAATTGATTTGTACTTGCACATAATCTATTTGTACAACGCCTACATAAAATGTGTTAAACCAAGAGATTCTACAAGATATGTCTCTGAAGAAGTGCATGCAAAGATTTGTAAGTCTTCTTCTATATGTAAACAATCATATATGCCAAAGATCTCATGAATCAAGGGTGTATTAGAGGTTGTAAATCTACAAAGCATCCACATAAAGCCTACACTTATACAAAGTGTAGGAAACCCGGGCATAATAGATAACATGCCCATAATGAACTTCTTATTTGCTTGTATTTGCTTAAGTTTAACATTTGTGTTTGATTATGAAACCTCCATCGAGGCAACGGTAAACCTACAAAAGGACAAAAATACAGTTGTAAACCTACAAAAGAACAATCATTAACCCACATAAAAACATTTGTAAACCAGTAAAATGACAACGATAAACCTACATCATATAAGAGTTTATAGGATACAATGATACTTTTGTAATTGTATATGAGTTACTTTGGGTTAATTATCTGTCTATAAACACTTGTACTTTGTTATCTAACAAGATTATTCAGCCTCAAATCCTACATGGTATCAGAGCCCTTCGATACCTAACCCTAGAGCCGCCGCCGTAATTCCCTTTTCATGATGTCTGCCCCAATGCTTCCTCTTGCACCTCCATCAGAGGCAATTACTGTCACTGATCAAACAACCCTGCTAAATATCAACATAACCAATGTGACAAAGTTAAACTCCTCTAACTTCTCATATGGTCTCGCCAAGTTCATGCTCTCCTTGATGGGTATGAACTCTCAAGCTTCATCATACGCTCCACTCCTTCACCCTCATCGATGATCACCACCACCGATGGTGAATCTCCTAATTATATATACTCGATTTGGAAACACCAAGATCGACTCATATACAGTGCGCTCTACTAGGTGCTTTCTCCACTCGATTCAACCCATCCTCTCCACCACAAACACCTCTGCTGAAATTTGGGAAACCCTCACAGCCGGATATGCCAAGCCAAGTCGTGGCCATCTCAAACAACTCTGACAACAGATTCGTTAAAGGAATAAGAACACTAGATCCATCGATGAATATATTCAAGGGTTAACTATGCGCTTTGATCAAATTTCCTTGCTTGGTTAGCCTCATGATCATGAATACAAGGTTGAGTTCATTCTAGCAGGTCTTTCTGAAGACTACAATCATTGTTGATCAGATTGAAGGTCGTGAAGTCTCACCCTCGATCACGAAGATTCATGAGAAACTCATAAATTGTGAACTCAAGCTTCAAGCCATCTCGACTTCCTCTACAATCTTGGTTACTGCTAATGTGGTCTCTTATCACGGACAACACTCATCTCACGGGTCCACTCAGCCACAAAAGAATTAGGGTCCTCGTGGACAACAGAACTAGCAGCAACATCAGCAGTATTGGACTCCTCCTAACACTCAAACCTGGCAGCAACAACAGTTTTCTAACCCTACCAACAATCCGCCACACCCTCACAGATACCAGGGAAAGTGTCAGATTTGTGGAGTTTTCGGTCACAGTGCCGAAGATGCAACCAACTTCATCTTCTTGGTGGTCAAACATGTCCCAGCCAACCACACTATGGTAGCTTCGGGCCAATTAGCTCTGAATCAGCCTTATAATCCAAACAGTTGGGTTGTAGATAGTGGAGGTACTCACCATCTCACCACCGACCTTGCCAATCTCTCTCTCCATCAACCATAGAATGGAGGAGAAGAGGTCACAATTGTTCATGGTTCCTCTATGCTGATCTCTCACACTAGTTCTACATCTTTTCCAACTCAAAATTGATCTCTCAACCTCATAGACATGTTTTATGTGCCTCATTAACATAAAAATATCATATCGATTCATCAATTGTGTAATGCTAGTCAAGTGTTTATTGAATTCTTTCCGGCTTTGTTTCAGGTGAATCTACACACGGGGGTCCCAATGCTCCAAGGCAAGGCTTGAGCGCAGGCTGTATGAGTGGCCAATTGCACCTTCCATGATCGCCATACACTTGCTTCACAATCATCGTCAACCACATTCCAAAATTGGCATTCTCGACTTCGGCATCCCTTTACCACTATTTTGCATTCTCTTTGTTCTCAATTTTCGTTACCACTTCCAAATTCTTTGAATAAACCCTTTCATTGTACCCATTGCTTGTTGAATAAAAGTCATAAATTATCTTTTTCACACAACTCTCTTTCCATTACAAAACCGCTTCAAATTATATATTATGATGTCTGGACATCGCCCTCATCTCACTTGATTCACTCAAATACTATTTTATATTTGTTGACCACCATACTCGCTACACATGGTTCTGCCTTCTCAAAACCAAAGCCCAAACACATACCATCATTGTTGCCTTCAAAGCCTTGGTCGACAATCACTTCAACACAAAGATTGGTACACTATTCTTGGACAATGGAGGAGAATAAATTGCCTTACGCCAATTCCTAACAGATAACGGGATCACACACCTCACCTCTCCGCCTCATACACCATAACATAATGGGTTATCCGAATGCAAACATTATCATATAGTTGAGACTGGTCTCCCTCTTCTCGCCAATGCCTCTGTTCTACCAACATAAGGGACATATGCTTTCTCCACGACGGTTTACTTGATCAATCGGTTAACTACTCTAGTACTTGATGGTTCCTCACCATACATGGCTTTGTTCCAACAAAATCCAAATTACTTGAAGCTTTGCATATTCGGATGTCTGTATTTTCCATGGTTGAGACCATACACTAAGCACAAGCTTGAAGCTCGCTCTACAGAATGTGTGTTCCTTGGCTATTTTCTCTCCTAGGGTGCATACATATATCTTGATCCCAGCTTTGGCCGTTTATATACATCACACCACATGCAATTTTTCAAGACTGAGTTCCCATTTCAGAAACCTTTGCCTCCGTCAATAATCCATGTCTAGTTATCTTAATAGCTCATTGCACTGCCCCTATGCTCAGCTCCTCTACCTGTCATGTCATCACTTCGTCACCAACAGGATCTTCTCCAACATCAAGCTCGAGACTTTGAGCAGATTTATCATCTAACCATAGTTTACCTTTGAATGTTTCAGGTTCTGATGATAGTGTTGCAACTGATACTACTGTTGATTCTTAAGAAGTAACAGTTCCTCCTACATTAGAACCTTCTCTCAATACACATCCCATGAGAACACGCAGTAAGAATAAATTGTCAAACAAAATCCCAAGTTTTCCTTGGTTGCCATGATGAAAAAGAATGCTCGACTTGAACTTCAGACAATCAATCAAGCTCTAGCTGATGAGAAGTGGCGTGCAACTGCTACCTCTGAGTTAAATGCCATTGTACGGAATAATACATTTGATATGGTTCCACCATCACTAGAGCAGAATATCATTTCCACAAAATTGATTTTTACTCTCAAGTACAACCTTGATGGCACGATTTCACAAGGCACACCTAGTGGCGTGAGGTTTTGATCAAGAGTTTGGCATCGATTATGCTGAAAATTTCAATTATGTAGTCAAATCCACAACGATACGTCTGATACTTGAAATTGCAGTTGCAAAGGATTGGTACATTTGATAGGTTAATGTCAATAATTCTTTTCTTCAAGGTACCCTGGCTGAGGATGTTTGTGTATCTCAACCTCCTGGTTTTGTTGAGAAAGATAGACCGAATTATGTGTGTCATCTGAAGAAATCTTTATATGGTCTAACATAAGCTCCCCGCGCATGGTAGGAAGAACTTCGTGGTTTTCTCCTCCAATATGGGTTTCAGAATTCTGTTGTTGATGCTTCATTTTTTGTTTACCATTATGATGGTCTCTTTGTCTATGTCTTGGTATATGTTGATGATATTGTCATTATTGGTAACAACACATCGTTTGTCATTTAGTTTTTGGAGCTTCTTGCAAATTGGTTCTCACTGAAAGACATGAGTGATCTTAGTTACTTTCTTGGCATCGAGGTTAACAGGACATCTCGACATCTGATGCAACATCGTTACACTATTGATCTCTTGGAAAAGTTGCAAATGTTAGATGCCAAAGCGGTCTCCATGCCAATGACAACTAATATGTGTCTGACTCTCTCTTTAGGTTCTAAGCTTGTTTATCCTCATGAGTATTTTCAACTTGTTGGTAGCTTACAATACTTGGCCTTCACTCGTCCAAATACCAGCTATGCTGTCAATCACCTATCTCAATTCATGCATGCTCTGACAGAACTTCATTGGCAAGCTGCCAAGTGAATTCTATGATATCTTGCATGCACACTCACTCATGGTATCTTCATGCGTTCCAACACACCACTTTCTCTTCATGCTTACTCTGATGCAGATTGGACATGTAATGCTGACGACTTTGTCTCTACACAAGCATATATTTTGTATGTTGGCTGTACACTTATTTCATGGAGCTCGAAGAAATAAAAGGATGTTGCCCAATTGTCAACAGAAGCAGAATATCGTGTGGTTTGTTTCACGACCTCAGAACTTTGATGGGTATGTAATCTACTCACTGAGCTTCACATACAACTCCCCACTACACTAGTGATATATTTCCTTGGATTATTATTTTGTTAGAGATAATATTCGGTAGGGAGATCTTCGTGTAACACATGTCTCTACAAAGGATCAGCTTGTCGATTCCTTGACGAAGCCCCTTGCTTGCCAAACGTTTCTACACCTTATGAACAAGATTGGAGTGTTTTCAGTCCCTCCATCTTGAGGGGGCGTATAAGAGTATATAGGACACAAGAAAAGTTTTTTAATTGTATATGAGTTACTTAGGGTTAAATATCGGTCTATAAATACTTGTACTCTGCTATCTAATAAGATCATTTAACATCAAATCCTTCACATCGAGACAATGGTAAACCTACAAAAATCAATTAGAACCTCCATAATCATTGTGGTTGAGTTACATCCTGAAAATCCTAAACCATACTCACAGAGGACCAACCTCATTGCAATAAAATATGATCCTTTGTTAGGTGATTCATAATCAACCAATCCACAGGCTTTGCCACCCATATATACTTCATTGTTGCTAGTTTGAGAAGTAATCCAACAGAAAAATTGTCCATAATATCGTTGAATGCATTTTCTCCAATTGCAAGCTTCATCATTTCAAACTCTTTAAGCTTACACCAATGATTTAAGCTTTTTCCATGTTGGGACTCGCTCCTGGCTCAAATAATCTCTTAGGATAGTCCTTCTTCTCTGTCATTTCTCCGTAACACACAATAAACCCGTTATATGTGTTTCAGAAAACCTACAAAACCACCAACAAAACCTACAGTTCATATCAGACCAGCAAAAAGATTTCCAGAAAACCTATATAACAATTTTATAAACCTACATAAGAAAACCGTGAAAAGAAACTTTCTCAAATTCAGCTTGATTTGATTGCAAAGATTATGTAGTTTGATTACAACATTGTTATGTAAACTTTCTCAAACTAAACCTACATAATCTTTGTAATCAAACTAACTTCACAAATTCAGTAATCTTAACAATTCAGTACACCAAAAAATAAATCTAGGAAGCTAAAATAAACGAACCTACAAAATTTTCAGTTAATACCCCACAAAGTAAATGAATTGACCACTCAAACAACAACCAAAAATAAAAAATTTCACAAAAATCCAATACAAATATGAAAGAAGCAAACTTATCCAAACAGTAAGAAGAACGACGACGAATGGCGGATTAAGATGAGAAAAAGAAGAGGGGAATGTCATAGAGAATAAGAAGAAGAGAACAGCGACAGAGAAGATGAGAAGAAAAAGAGGAGAACGACAGAAAGAAGAAGAAGAAGAGACCGAAGAAGTTTTTGTTTTTAGGGTTACGTTTTCTTTTTTAGGGTTACATTGTGATTGTTGTGGACCTTGTGTTTCTATTGTTAATGTAATACTACTGCTTGTAATTGTTTTGGTGGCTACAGTAACTTCAGAATGAAGCCCTAAAATTGATCTACAGTAACTCACCTCTATTGTGAGAGGAAAAGTTGATGAAAAGAAACGTAATTTTGTAGATACTATTGAGTTTCAAATCGCTCTAAAGAATAATGACTCATAAGGGCAAGCGTCTCAGTGGATATGTCAAGTTACCACATATCTTTCATCCTAAAATGAGGATCTGCATGCTCAAAGATGCCCATCATGTTGAAGAGATGATTAAATCTTATCATCACTTTGATAATTTGTTTCTTGTATAATGAAATTATGCTTATTTCATTGGTTGTCTATAATAGAATAATAATTTCTCTATTATTATTTTTTGCATAATGAAGGCTGAAAAAATGTAGTTTGATTATATGGATGTGGAAGCTCTGAAAAAGCTTAATAAAAACAAGAACCTTGTCAAAAAGCTTGCAATGAGATAATACCATTTCTATTTCCTTTTATAGATGTGATTCATTTCGTTCTATGTGATCTCAGATGCCAAAAGTTATGATTTATATAACTATGAAAAAGAGAATTAGCTATCGACCCAATACTATTTTTGATCGATATCATTCACTTTTAATGCTCCTGCTAGGTTATATCGGTTAAGAGAGGCTCAGAGTGGAATATGACAAAAAGCTTCCTACTAATTATCACAACTAATTAATTAACTCTTAATATGAATCTTTTCAAAATGTGGCTTACTGAATCTAGAGTTCTTATCTTTGCCTCTAGACTTGGCCAAATCCTTGAAGTAAGTCATATATGTCTTTTGTCTTCTTTTTTTCATCGTAGAAGGAATAGAAGTTTTCCGGTTTTTTTGAAAGTGGTGTTCTTAGATGACTTCAAATTTGATAGTTCTTATGTTAGTTGTATGTAATCTTCCCAGGAAACATTTTTGGATACTCATTATAGTTACCTGTTAGGCTCATATGACTTTTTTGTTGAATTATTTATCAACAAAAAAATGGTTTGTATACAAGAGCCATTGGATGCTAAATAAATGAAAAAAATATAACAAATAAAAAATCAACTCAATGAGTGGCAATTCAACACCTAAGAAGGCCTTTCAAATTATGAGGAAGAGAATAGTGACGAGGGCTGATTCTATTCATTATCACCATATCGATAAGCTAGACAATAGATCTAGCATCCTTATACCCATGGCCATGAATTCGAGAATTCCTCTCATGCCAAATGTAGTAAATCAAAACCTAAAAAGAGAAACGTAGCAAAATGGAGTCCAACTTACATTTGCTAGCCAAGAGAGAAGATATGGTTTTCGACCAATCAGGATTAATAGCAGCACTAAGAAGGGAACTACAAAGTTCAAACGATATTGTGAAACTATAAGGGCATGCATAGAAGAGATGATCACGAAATTCATCTCTTTCTCCACATAGAACACAATCATGATTTTCTCCCCAGCGTCTCATGCGTGTACCTGTGGATAAACGATCATGCAAGGTCAACCAAGAGGTGAATGCAAATCTAGGTACAGCTTGAGGGAACCAAATAGATTATGCCAAGGAATACAAGGATGAGGAGATCGAATCTGGTTCCATGTTGTGGAGGCAGAAAACCGAGATTGAAACACATAATCCGAGTGCTTCCAAAGAAATATTTCATTACCATTCGATTCTAATAAAGGTAAGGATCTGATATGAAGAACCAAAGCAGCAAAAAACCCAAAACAAGAAGCATGAGGGATCCAGCAAAACGAAGAAGAAAATGCCTCAGAAACCATGGCATTACGTGAGACACCAAGGTACCTAGTACCGATATGACCAGTAATGTCAATAAGCTTACCAAGAGAACTCCAATTATCAGTCCAAAAAAATGTGTTAAGACCTCAAACATCCTCAACTTTTATGAAAGAGGATGCAATGGGACGCAATTTCAACAGCTTACGCCAAGCCCAAGATCCTTTAGTAGTGGAACAGAAATCCCAACACGACAAATTACGTAATAAGAAGTGCTTTGTCCAAGTAAGCCACAATGAACCTTATATAGTGAGTAGACTCCATAATAGGTGAAGACCAAAGACACAACAAGTGTCATAAAGAGAGCGAATACCAAGACCACCCTCAACTTTTAGAAGACAGACATCAGACCAAGCAACTCTAGATTTATGAGGGTTGTTAGGTGAACAAGACCATAGAAATGCACTATAGAGGCATCAAGCTCATTTAAACAACTATTAGGAAATCTGAAGGAAGCACACCAAAAATTTGTGATACTTGAGAAAACAGATTTAATAAGTTGTAAACAACCAGCAAATGATAGTGACTTAGATGCCCAAGACAACATTCTGGATTTTATTTTAGAGATCAGTGGCTCATAATCAGATTTGGTCATGCGCTTGGATAGAAGAGGAAGCCCCATGTATCGAATAGAAAGGGAACCAGCCTCAGATGTTGCTAATTGGAGAGAAGAATTTTCAGACCCAACAGTAAAAATCGAGGATTTTTAGATGTTGATATGCAGTCCAGACATTTCAGCAAAACTCCTCAAGACACTTAATATACCTGTCAATGAACGAGGAGAGCCATTCGAGAACACCATTATATCGTGTGCAAAACTGAGATGAGTAAGATTAAGAGTAATATATTTGCAATAAGGATGATAGCCAAAAATAGTAGATTGACCAGCTCTATTCAACATCTTAGAAAACACATTGGTTATAATAACATAGAGGTAAGGTGAGAGAGAACATCCTTGTCGAAAACCACGAGAACTCGGGAAAAAACCATGGAGTTCACCATTAATGGAGAGCAAAAACATCACAGTTGATATACAAAGCTCAATCCATCAGATAAGCATGTCAGGCAGATTCTTAGCACGCAACACAACAGTGATAAAAGACCAGTAAACTGTATCAAAAGCTATCAAATTTAATGGCACAGCGAGGGAAGATGGAAGATTTATGATAATCTTTGATCTGCTTAGTTGCAAGGAGAACATTCTCTAGAAGGATACGATGTCTTAATTGTATTTGATATTATCTTGGAAATGACTTTATGAAGGAGATTGCAAAAGCAATTAGCCTATAATCAGTCATAGATTTGGCATAAGAATGCTTGAGAACCAGCATTTATCCGGGTTGAAAGGAAACCATATAAGAAGAAAGACTATACAACAATTATGATGTCCTTTCCAATAATAGGCTAAGCAGCTTTGTAGCACTCAACTGTGGAACCATCAGGACTTGGTGCCTTGTTAAGAGGCATAGAAAAAAGAGTGGTGCTGATTTCTGGAGCTGAAATAGGAGCCACTAAACATTCTGACGTGGAGGGAGAGCAATCAAAGTCAATAATATGAGAAATTTCCATAATCTGAGACTACGAGAGGGGGAAGATTCTTGTTGCAAAAAATCAAAAAAAATGAGCCACAACATCATTTCTAATTGAGTCAGGTTCAGTTATAGTGATACTTGATTGCAAGAGAAGACTTTTAATAGCATTGTTGGCAGCACGAGTTCTGACAATTCGATGAAAAAAGGAGGAGGTCTTATAAGCCATCTAATTATGGACTTTTGACAAAAAAAATTCTCCTCAATGATAGCCAAGTGATGCCAATGATCAGAATCAACAAAAGCTTCGTGAAAAGAGGAAGGGCTAGGGGATTAAAGAGCTGTAGACTGCTTTAAACATAAATCATTGAAAGCAGCTTTAGTATGGTTAGGTAAGTCACCATAATGAGTCTTATTCAAAAGACGAAGTGCATGTTTCAAGAACTTTAATTTCCTATGAAACAAATGAAGAACGGAATGGGAGTGATAAAGAGGAGCATAGAGTTCTAAAACTGTTCAATGGTAAGCAGAAACTGATCATGATCAGTCAAGAAATTAAAAAACTAAAAAGGTTTCCTGTTATTACCAACCAAGGAGTGGAGAGAAATAAAATGCGAGTATGATCGGATATAGCACCTACAGCAAATGTGGCAGAAGAAAAAGGAAAAGAGTTCAGGCAAGCCTCAATAATAAGAGCATGATCAAGTTTCTTGTCAATAGGGTCACCGTCTCTTCTATTCCACCAGGAAAACTTCGGACAAAAAAAGAAGCAAGATCAGTGAAATCAAGGTTTGAAACCCAGTTCTGAAAATAAAGCATACCTTGCTGATCAAAGTTGTACTCATTAGAACGAGAGTGTTCAGATGTCCAAAGAGTTTCATTGTAATCACCAAGGAAGATCCAAGGGAGAAAGAGATGTTGGAAAGACAAGACAACATCAGACAATTCGAACCAGAGAATCTGCCTGTCAACCTCAAAATTAGAGCCATAAACCGCAGAAAGAATGAAAGTACCATCTGAAGAAATCACATGAACCCCACAAGTAATATGCTGAGAAGACATGGCTAAAGGAGATACACGAACATCATTAGATCAACAAACCATATACGACCCAATTTGCAATGAGCATAATTGGCAATAGAATGCCAACTAGGAAGACAAGAATGAAGAATAGGGATATAATTTCTTGAGTAACTCTAGTTTCAATCAAGCAGCCAAATAAATGTTTAGAATCATGAACCATTTTCCTAAGAACTGCATGTTTACATGGTTGATTGAAACCACGTAGATTCCAAGAAAAAAATAACATCAATGCTTCTAAATGGAAGCATTTTCAGAGTGAGGTTGGCTAGTCACTGTGGTTTGGACTCTCGAGATGTTAGAATGAAGACTTGAAATCTGCAATTTGTCAACTTTCTACCATTGACGAGCAGACTTACGAGATAAGGAGACTGGCGGATCAGTTTCAAGAATTTTGCCTTCTTCAGGTAAGTTCTCAAGGATCTAAAACTTAGAAGGGGAAAGCTGATCAGTAGGAAAATTAGGTAACATTTTTGAAACTGATTTAACAGCATCAGAAAGTTGTGGAGAAATATGACCTGATTTTCTAATGGTGGTCTAGTCAAGAAAATTATGACCAACATCAGATTTCAAAGATGAATGCTTAGTCAATTGAGTACTGATAGGAGCTGAAATGCTTGACAATGAGGCAGTTCCAACAACAACAATCGACCTTGTTTGATTAGAATCAAGCTTCAGAGAGCTGAAAAAAAGAAACTTGACGAGGAGATGCATTAGATGATGTAAAAGTAGTAAAATTGCTAGAGTCAGACTTATTAGGAGAGGTACAACCTAATATTTTTTATGTTGGTTGAGTCAAGAGACTCGAAACCAGCATCTGATTCCAAAGGCACACGCTGAGTCAGTTGAGTACTGATGGGATCTCAATAAGAACATCATGAACCTTAGCAACAACCAACCTTGTTAAACCAGGATTAGAAGATGAAGGAACCTCAAAGAGAATAGAAACATCACCACGAAAAGTAGTAGAACTACACTTAGTAGAAAGATAACCCCATTTAGAGCATGAGTCGCAACGAGGCGGAAGCCAAGGAAATGAGAGACGGATTTAACAAGCTGGAAAGGAGCCTTCAACTAGATTGATCAAACATGTAAGAGGTCTCTCCAAATTAACCTCAACCAAGACCCGATCAACATCAAATGAAGGCAGTTTATTGTAGAGGGTTGAAGCTTAATCAGTTTTCCAATATGACTTGCTAGTAAACTGAGGCCCTTCAAAGAGAAAAGATGATTATGAACATCTTTGAAGTCAACCCATAAAGGAACATATAGCAGCTCAGGGGGCTTATCAGCAGTAGATGGAAACCAAGGAAGCACAATCATTGGTTTATCACCAACATACCAGAAACGACGGTGTAAAACACGATCTCGAACTTGCTTATCACAAATACGAAACACAACAACAGTAGGATGAATAAAGTTATCATCAATCTTAAGGTATTTCTTGGGAGTTTGCCAAATCATTTTCACAATAGCATGTACAGAGCCAATATATGGAGTATCACCTATGAAATGTCCCACCACAAATTTACTCCACAGAGGAGTAAAATTAGCAAGAAGCAAAGGAGTTATAGAAGTGGAGACAGTACCATCTGAAATTGCAGGGGTGATACCAAATTCTATCACAGAAGAGTTAGAGGATTTAGAAATATTAGTCCAAAACAAATTTAGGGAATCAGAAGCCAAATTGGTAGGGTAAGTCAAAACAATTAGAGAGCTACAAAGTGGAGAAGCAGTTTTAGATGCAGGAGCAATAATTTCAGGAGAAAAATTATTAACCATAGACGAATTCAATACAAGATCTGAATTCAATGGAGCAACAACTGAAGAATAGATCAAAGAAACAACTGGAGATGAGGACTATAGAGCAATAATCGGAGATAAAGAGCACAAAGCAGCAATTGGGACTTGAGTAATTGGATCAACAGTTGGAGATAAAGTACTCGGAGCAGAAACCATAGGTAAAGATGGCTGATCAGTAATCGATGGAAGAAAAGAGATAGAAGAAGAATCTATTGGAGAAACTTCCAGAGCTACCGGAGAAGACTTCGGAGGAACTGGAGGCAGAGAAGAAGAGCTCGCCATAGCTGATGACACCCCCTTACCAAACTATCAGAGAACAAGATCAGAGATCGAAGGAGCAAATCAGAAGAGATCAAGAGTTTGTTATCGCCTCAAAATTGTCTCAGAGAAAACTGTGAGATATACGCTCCTAAACGTCCATTTAATTTTTAATCATTGGATTCAACATGTGACTTTATCAATATTCTTGATTCAAATACTTTATGTAGGAAATACTCAAGTGTTAAGAAGGTATTATTAGTTATTATTAGAGTAGGGGAAGCATCTCTCAAGTTAAGGTTCCACTAAACACTTCTGCTTCAGCTAAGATAGCAAAAAACTAATTTACAAGATTGAAAGTCTAAAAGGTATTTTTTTATCAACGGTATGATATATTAAGATCAAAGAGGGATTACAAGATATAAATCTTAGCCATTATCATAAACCAACTTTCGAACATTCCTAGCAAGAGAGTCAGCTTTATGATTTAGGCTTCTTGGAATAGCAGAGAGGGAAAATAAAGAAAATAATGAACACAATTGAGAAAACTCCTCCTGGTATGGGATGAAAGCAGGCCACTCTTCCGTGTGTCTTAAAATATTTATTACCGTCTTATTATCCATCAAAATCTCCACTTCTCGAATGTTGTGCATGAGCAAAGACTCCATAGCCCAAAGAACAGTTTCCACTTCCGAATGGAGAGCTGAAAGACTTCGATGGACCCTCCTGGCTCCCATACAAATTCCTTCCACCGAATCTGGAAAACAGAACCAACCTAAACCAATAACGAGGTCTGTATTCTTCCAGGAAGCGTCCACAAAATATTCATATCCTGTGAAACTGAAATTAGTTGTGGATAAGAAAGCCCATGGGGCCTTAGCAGAGGAGCTTTTGACTATTTGAGGGAGTATGGAAACCTCTAACTCTTTCCGGGCTAGGGACCATTCCTTACAATCTGTTTCTGCTTGTGAAATTATTTTTCGTGGGTCTGCCAAAATATTTGAGAAAGAGTTTTCGTTTCTTGCCTTCCAAATATGCCATATAATCCAAGGAAAAATCTGAAAATCCTCTCTATCCCGTATTCTCCAGAATAGATAATCCCGGTTATACCATATAGACGTCCTGGGGAAAACATCAATCGCCGATGGAATAATTGAAAGTACCCAAGATTGGACGGCTGGAGGACATTCAAAGAGGACATGGTTTATTGTTTCCTCTTCGACACCATATAGTGAGCATCGGGTATCACATTTCATACCGTGCTGGTTGAGGTTATGTTTCATTGCTATACAACTTGAAAAAGCTTGCCATAGAAAGTGTTTAATTTTATTTGGACAAGAGGTTTTCCAAATTTTATTATACATGGCGTGAAAGTTTGGATCATATTGTCCAAACCCAATAAGAGATGTCTCTTCTTCAGTTTGGTATCCAGATTTAACAAAGTAGTGTACCGTTTTAGTGTAGTGCCAACCCCATAATCCGGTCTTGAGATTCTTGGTAATGGGATTCCCATAATCAGTTGGACATCCGAGGGAGTAAAATATTGTCTCACTAGAATCTCCTTCCATGTACCAGAACTATGATCGATGAATTGATCAACAGTAAGATCAAAAAATAGATTAAAATCTATGCAATCAGCAGGTCTAGGTCTCAGGTCTAGAATCTAGGGATCCGTCCAGACCTTAATTGAATTGCCATTACCAATTTTCTTTATTATGTCTTCAGCAACCAAAGATCAGCTTGAAGTTATACTTCGTCATCCATATGAGGGATTAGCCAGAGTTTTGGCTGTTAATGGGTCATTATCCCTATAGTATCTCCCTTTCATGACCTTTGCCAACAAGGAATCCGGAAAATCTAGAAGTCTCCATAGCTGTTTACCTAGTAAGGCGGAGTTAAATTCCTTTATAGCACGAAAACCTAGTTCGCCTTCAGATCTTGGCTTACAAAGTTGTTTCCATTTTTGCCAATGTATTCCTTTAGAAGTCTTTGAATTGGACCACCAAAAGTTTGCAATTGCTGAATTTAATTTAATTACCACTGATTTAGGTAACCGATAACATGACATAACATATGTTGGAAGAACCGTGAAAACAGATTTAATCAGAACTTCCTTTCCAGCTCTAGATAGAAATTTTGAAGACCAACTATTTATACGCTCTTGGAGCTTCTCAAGTACAAAGGCGAAAACCTTTTTTTTTCCCCTCCCAAATTTTCTGGGAGTCCCAAGTAAGAACCCATACCGCCGACTTGGGAAATCCCTAAAATGTTGTGGATTTCCGTTCTCTGAAGACTAATAACCTTCTGACCGAAATTGGATCGAAGATTTATCAAAATTAATTTGTTGACCAGACAACTCCTCGTATTCCTTAAGTATCTTAAGGATTTGTAGAACTTCTTCTTTAGAAGCTTTACAAAAGAATAAACTATCATACGCAAAGAGAAGATGAGAAATATTAGGACTACTCCTAGCTATGGATGAGATTAGACCCATACTCTCCGCTTTGGCCAATTTAGCTATAAGTACCTCTGTACATAATATAAAAATATAGGGAGATAACGGTGTCCCTGGCGGAGGCCTCGACACGGTGTTATGTGCCCACCAGGACTCCCATTAATAAGTATAGAATATTCTACACTAGTAATGCAGAACATAATACACTTTATCCAAGCTTCACAAAAGCCAAGTTTACAGAATAGTGACTCTATAAAAGACCATTCCACTCTGTCATATGCTTTGCTCATATCTGTTTTAATTGCCATGAATCTGCTTCTAACAGCGTTATTCGTTCTAAGGGCATGAAACATTTCTTAAACAATTAAAATATTATCTGAAATTAACCTCCTAGCTACAAAAGCAGTCTGTGTCTCTGAGACCAACTGTGGTAATACCTTTTTGAGTCGTAGACACAAAACTTTTGAAATAATTTTATAACCCACATTGCATAAACTGATCGGGCAAAATTCGGTCATTTTCACTTGTTGAGAAACCTTCAGAATAAGGCAGATATTTGTCCAATTTAAATTATGCTCAAAATATCCTCGATGTAGGAAGTTGTTGACTAGTTTGACCAAATCTTCTTTAATAGTTTCCCAGGAATGCTGAAAAAACAGCGCAGTTATACCATCCGGTCGCGGGGTCTTTCCAGGGTCCATCATAAAAAGGGCGTTCTTGACTTCCAATTCTGTAACTCTTTGCATCAATATCTCATTATCAGAGTCCGTTATTTTTGGTACTATGTCATCAAGCATTATCGTTGAGTTATCATTACTTGTAAAAAGAGACGAAAAATATCTCGAAGCTTCGACAAGAATATCTTTCTCTTTTGTTTCCCAATCTCCAGTGTTTGTCTCAAGTCCCACTATATGGTTACGAGCTCTTTGTTGTTTAGTTTGGGCATGAAAAAACTTAGTATTCGCATCCCCCTCACTTAACCATTTATTCGACTTTTCTGTTTCCAGTAAGTTTCCTCCTCTATGTATGCTAGTTTGAGATTAAGGTTCGCTTGGGAAATTTCAATTGTATCATTTATGTTACTATTTTTGAGATTTTCCACAAGGCTTTGTAAATCCAAGATTTTCTTGTGACCAGGTCTAATATGAGAGTTCCTCCAATGGGAGACTTCACGACGACACGCTCAGATTTTTCCGGTAAAAGTTAAGTTCCTTCTATAAGCCAGACCATTCCAAATTTTCTCGATAATTTCCTTGAACCCCGCTTTCCCAATCCATCGTTTATCAAAAATAAACTGTTATGATGCTTAAAGTCTTGGTCAGCGAATCAATCCAATATGGGTCGCTGATTGGAGCCAACCATATCAAGATACTCAATTTCTGATTTTGGGAATAAGTCGTGTCATTCTGCATTCCCAAATGCTTTATCTAAAATGCATCTAGAAATCCTAGTATTTCTCACTCCTCCTCTCCATGACCAAATATTGTCTATTTTCAGGAAATCAATAAGGCCACAATCTAATAGCATTTGATTAAAATCCACAAAGGAGTTAATATACTGTAATGGGCCCCTTTGTTTTTTGTGATTACCAGATAATTCGTTGAAGTCCCCAATGATCAACCATGGGGAATCTCTGATAATTTCATTCTAGTCAAGCATTCCCAAACATAAGCTCGTTTATGCTGGATCGGTTCCCCATAAAAGAAAGTAATATCCGTCTTTTTTCCTTTGAGCATAACAGAAATATCTATCATATTTTTATCCTTATGATTTATTTTAACATCAAAAAAATCTGAATAAAAGAGGCCAAGCCCACCGTTGGTCCCTATTGGCTCCACAGTTTGTAAAAAATCAAGACCCAAATGACTTTAAATTTTTTCCATAAAATGTAGATTATTCTTTGTTTCTGAAAAAAAAAATCTGGTTTGAATTTTTTCCAGATAATTCTAAGATGATTAATTGAAAGCTTACTACCAATTCCTTGGAAATTCCAACATAAGGTTTGAAACATTAAAAAATTAAAGACCAAAAAAAAAAATCTAATCAGACTCCTTTGAAGTACCCTCCTTTGTCTTACTCTTCTTAGAGACTTGATAAGGGGGTAAAGTCACCACCAATTGCATCTTCTTGGAGCTAACTCCTCGAAGTGGTGTAGATGAACGAGAGCTAGGTTTTCTCGGTCCAGCTGGTGGTCTTGCTAGTCTTGCCTCCTGACAACTCTGGAATTTACTTGCAAATTCTTCATGGATTCAAGCCATTTCTTCAGCAGGTACATCTTGTGTGCACACAGTTGCGGCCTGAACAGCTAAGCTATCCAATGTTGACTCGATGTCGATCAATGGATCATTATCATCCATCGCCACCTTGTCATTAGGCTTTCCATTCTGAAAAATTTAAACTAGAACAGTTAAAATCAGAGTTGTTCTAATTTTGAACAACCAAAATAAATCTATACAAATAGAATCGACTAACATAACCTGTTCGGTAGAAACGTCCAATTTAGCAGATAAATCCTCATCCTGAAAAAGAGGTCTTCGAACCTTTGAAGGAGAAGTTGTTTTACCATATGAGCATTCTCCAATTTCAAAACCAGAACATTGTACAACTTCTTTAGGCTGAACTGGTTCTGTAACCATGTGATGAGGCGGATCAGAAGTCAACAAAAGAATAGTATGCCCTTTGAACTTGGTATTGACCAGATTCTTTTCCTATCTTCTTACTCAAAGGAGCTGAGGGAAGTTTTCTTTTTGATGTCCCCAAAGGTTTTTTATTACCAGCAATAACTGCTCCCTTACAACTCTTATTGCGGCCAGAAACTCCCTGCTCCCCTTTCTCATTGGCCACAGCAGCAGAAGATACAACTTTCACCTTATAACAAATACTAGTTTCGTGAGTCATTCGATAGCAAAGCTCACAAAATCCAGATAGTCGTTTGTATTCAAACATTATCTTTGTCTCTATGCCCTCCTCAAATTCCAAAATACATGAAAAAATTAGAGGTTTAAAGCACGGGAAGTCAATCAGAACCTTACCTTTCAGGGGCTCCACTGTGACTACCTCACCAATTGCACCTGCAACCATTCTATAGACCTCTTCAACTCTGTATTCAAAGGGGATTCCTGTAATTATAGTCCAAAGGCTAATGGTATTGGGATAATCCGCATCAGCCATTGGTTTCCATGGCTTCAGTGTTATCATCCATTCATCAAAGTTGATCGAGCCATTAGCAAGGACAACATCACAATTCTTGATGTCTTGAAATTCAAACTGGAATCGACCATTACCTAGATTGAGACCCTCCACTCAACCCACCATGTTCCAGAATTATGGCATTCTGAAAATGAATGTATCTATATTTTGGATCAATAGGTTAAGACACCTACCCATCAATACCTTAGACCCTCTGGCCACCAAGTCGGTGTTATCAATTATGGGGATTTTAATACACAATCTTCTTGAAGGGGAGCCCGCATCAGCAATTTTCTTGTTCAGTTTGAGTTGAGACATCCTCACCAAAAAGAAACAGAAGGAAAAATTGTTAAATGGGTGAAAAAATCGGCAAAAACTGTAGGTGTAGAAGACTGAAAGTAATATTCCTTCCAAAACGCTATGATAAACTTTATATAAAGGTGTATCATTAGTTTTTCCTTTCTACCCAGCCAATATCGATGAATCAAACAGTATTGACAAGTAAGGAAAATTTTCCATTTTATATAAGCAGAATGATTCTCCTTTAATTGTCGCAAGCTGTTACACCATAAATAAAAATTACTATCTAAATCCAGACTTTCTATAGCCAGAGCAAAATATTCACTACTTAATGCCTCCAATATAAAATATTGCCATTTTCGTGAATCCAATATAACCAGAATCTGCAATTGACCAAGATTACTTAACAACAATCTATAAATCAGTATGATTGAATTTGGTTTAAAATAGCAGCTATTTGATTCTAGACTCACATCAAGCCCCCATTCTACTGTATTCAATTTTTTACAATGAATTATCCTAACTGCTAGTTTTACCAATTGATAATCCATTCTAAATCCAGAATTACTGAATGATTTATAAGATGGAGTCATTGGTACACCTATTACCTGTGTCGAACGAAAATAATCCAATGCTTCCAATATTGTCACTCTCTTTAAGTCCATTTTAAAAGATGCTTGACTAACCCAATTGTTGTTACGGAAGTAGTACCCTCCTGTCGACTTGTCTCTAATAAAATTTTCTAGGTACAGATCTTCAAACGAGAGACTCCATAACCACCAAGGAGACTGATGTATATCTAGTTCTGCATTGAGCATACAGAGTAGTATTAATCTGAGCAGCCACTTTAGCTTACAATTCTCTGCTACTTTTTTCCAATCCAAAATTAAACTAGGCGTATACTTATTATTAACGAGTTGAAAATGATTAAGTAAACGTGTTAATGATGTGTAACTTTTCCAGTTCTGACCATTTATACTAAGAGAATATATTAGCTCAATATCTAAAACAACTCATTCAACGACTATAATCACATCCTTGGAGAAAATCCGTAAGATATGAGTTAACCAAATCCATCCATATAGGGATTTTAGACCAGATATCATCTCCTCTGAAAGCCTAAATCTAGTTGAACTTTTATGTCGTCCATATAGAATAAGAAGCCAAAGATTGCCAATTAACTGCATTTTATTAACTTTAAAAACATAAATATAAAGTTCTAATATTGCTACTTTATGTGTTGATAATGAACCTCGATTCTTAGAAGAAGGCGGAACATTCATCAACTTGGTTATAGCTGTCTCAGAATATCGTTTCTCCATCCAGAAATCAGTTCATGCATGACCCAAAAACCAAAAAAAACCAATCAGAATCCATATAAGATTAACTTTGGTGAAAGTAATGATATCACAATAGAAAATCCTATTCCTCTGGTAAAGATACCATATTAATGGCACATGAAAACTATCCAGTATGTCCAGACCAAAATTTAGAGAAAGTGCATTGAGAGATAAAGGTGAAACACTAACTAGAGATTTCCCTGTGTCTAAGTTATTCACTAGTTCAGACACACACTGTAAGTAAAAAATGAAACCTTTCCATTTAGATTGATTCATTAGAGAAGACAAGATTTCAATCATGAGTCGTAAAACAACCATAGCTTTTTGTCTAACATATAGAACTGAAAACCATGATTTCCCAACATATGAATAAGTGTAAGATAGTACTTATTTGGTTCTGGCTCTTCTAGCTTAGGTATCAAATAAATACCTAAAATGTATGAAGAAGAAGATAAAAACAACAACCTTGATTGAGGTGTCTGAAAGAATTGATCCTCCTTCCCATCGCCAGTTTGAAATTGTCCAAATAGCCAGGGAATGTTAATCAGAATCAGAACAACAAACTCTTGTGAAAGTAATATTACCACCATAGAGTCTCTTGTTTTGCTGAATGATTTGCCATATCGATGATCTAAATACATCGTCCAAATTTACCAATTCAAGAAATAAACTTTCTACAGACCAAATGATTAAACCATACTGTAGCATCAGTCAGATTGACCGATATATCAAGAGCTACAAACGATTTATCAAAAACCTAATATAGCCATGAACCATATTGAGAGAATTGGGATTTAGCAAACTTACCTTTGAAATGACGAGATCAAAAGCGGACCGCCTTACATATGATATATTCCTCTTCAGATCTGTTTTTCATGATCGCTTTTTGTGGATCTAGATCTGATTTCCTTCGATGTCACTATAAGAAGAAGGAAAACGAAGATCTCGATGGCTGTGATGGATTCGTCAGAACTCGCCCCTGAGATCACCCTTGTGTCGCCGCTAGAACTCGCCTCGTCTCTTCACCGGAGATCTTCTCATCTTACTGCTGGAAATCGTCTTCTTAATCGCTCTTACCGCCGCTCTCCAGTTTGCGTTTTTAGTCTAAAAGGTATTTAAGAAAAATGTTTTGATTTACACGTCATTACTAAAAGTCCAAAAGTCATATAACTACTCACGAAATTAGCTATTAATATTGATAAGTAATGAATGTATAATAAATAAATTTTGCTTTGTGTGTATTCTATAAGAAACATGAGTGTAATTATAAGACTAGCATAGAATTATGATTAAATTTGTGTATAGCATAAATGCAGTGTAATAAGAATGTTTAATCATTTTTTTCTTAGTTAATGTAATTATTTGTTAGTATTGTAGTAATATAGTGAAACATTTTACTTCGATGAACATGGTTGACTGGACAAATGATATTTTGATATTTTTTGAAATTTTGTCATAACATTAGATTAGTATAACAAAAGAAAATTAACAAAAAAAATTAAACACTAAACATAGTACTACATTATAGTGCGGGTAATAATCTAGTTAAATATTAAATATTAACTTCATTTATAACATGCTCAAACTACCATTACTGAGATGAATCCTAAGAATCATGTAGTAGTTGAGATCTCGCAACTCCATTCTGAATTGTGAACTCTGATTTCTTGATTTTGAAGTGATTAGAATTTGTATGCAAATACATGATATATCACGTTGAAAAAGACCAAGCTCGCAGATGATGTGTCTTCTTGAGTTTTTTACTTATGAGGTGCTGAAAATTACAAAATTTATATTTTAATGAATGCCATTTTTTGGAATTGATTTTTTCTTTATTTGTATAAAATTAATATTTGTTTGCATTCATCGTATTTTCTCATGTCAGTGGTTCAATAAAAGACAAGACAAATCAGGTGCAACTGGGCCATGAAAGAGATGAAAATAATAATTATTCTTCTTTAAACTACACATAATCAGTATACTCTTTCGGAGTCACAAATACTTCTATTACTTACTTTTTTCTTTTTTTTCAAATGAAATTACAGCCCACTTATTATTCTTCTATCCGAAAACTACCCGTCTTTGGACCTTTTGTCCCATGTAAAAGGTTTCAAATTGAGAGAAATTGAATTAGAGATTGGTTTATATTTGATGAACCAGAACTTTAAACTAACGTACGGACCAAATTTATTTTGTTGTACATGATACACATTTCATGTAATTTAAACCAATGGTTCACTTATCCAATTAGGATTAAAATTCGAGACTGATGTTGAAATCAACATATATATTTTTGTTGGTCGGATCTATTAGAGAAGTTTATTGTTCAATAAGCCAATCAATTTGGATACTAAAATATGATTTAACGTTCAATTTTTTTGGTTTAGAAAAATTTCTTTTGTATTCTTTGGTTCGGTAAAATTTTATCGTTATTCTTTGGTTCAGTACTATAATTGGTTGGTTCAAGATAACTTCAAGTATTACATACACATATCTTTCAATTTGGTTCATATAGATATAAGATATTGACTAATAGTATTGTTGGTTCACATAGATATACATATCATTAGGTGGTTTGAAATTATAGCAACCATGATTACAAATTTTTTAACTTGATTAAAGTTATAATATGACATTCTTTGGTGGAAGAGACTTACATCATAAGTCGTATTATGTTTTAAAATTCACATGAATTATGGATCTACCACACTTATAGTAACATATATGTATTTATGAATTGATTTTATTACTTGTAACACTATTAGAAATCAAATGTGTATATAATTGTATAAATTGAATAATAAGTCATTTGTAATCATTCTATATGTACTGTAACACCATAACTCGTTTGGTTCAACTAATTATGATAAATTAATATTAAGTTTAACTAAAAATTTGCCTAAAATAGTAAAATGTAACTATATGTATTTATGCCTATCTAAATAACTGGTCAACTACGTCAAAAAAATTTAAAATTTTCGAATCAACTTCACCAAAAATATTCAATTATCTCTCCAAAATCAAATTTTCAACCAAACACTACTCTAAACATGTGCACTATGCATATGGAATTGCTTTGAAAAAATGATAAACAACAGTAATAATCTCTGACCAATGACCAAACTCTACTACTAGACTCTGTTTCAAAACTCTGTTTCACTGAAGAAGATGTGAACAATTTCTCAAACTCTGGTTTATATGCTTTGCCCTCTTTGAAAACGTAAAAAACCGCCATCATCGTGTCCATGATAAACAACATAGCGAAGATTCATGTGTTCCACCTATAAGAACCAGCGAAGATTTTCGTGTTCTTCTAATTTTTCTGAGTCGATAGAACTTTACATACTTCTGGTTTAAATGTCCAAGATGAGCTTTGTCTTCTTCGACCACGTTCAGAATCGTCATCATCGCGTCCACTATACACAAGTTGAGATTCTTAAACTTCTTGTCGTCATCGTCCATCTTTACAAAAAGAAGAACCCATCATTATACATAACCAATGAAAAAATATCATCAAAAATCTCACAAACATGCATAGTTTTTTGGTTTCTGAGAGCAAAAGATCTTAAAATCTTACCCACATGTGTAAAACTCCAACATGCATGTTCAGATCCTCTATTTTATTACCCAAAAGCACATATTATGAAAGATCAAATAGGAATCCAAACTCAGCAACTTGTCTAGCTCACATAGTAGAAAAGACCTTTACATGTAATGGTGTAAATATGATTGCTTTGATGATGAAATATAGGAGATGAGCAAATGAACTAAAAAGAAACAGAGAAGTAGTGTTAAACAAAGATTTATTATTAATCAGAGACATCGCTTGGTATGTTACTCCAATGTCCAATCTCCATAGAAATCAACGCTTTCTCTGCCGTGAGCTTCACATGATGCTCGTACTCCTACACCACTAATATCGTTATGTTCGCTATTTGAAATCAATTGTTACTCAATCCTTCTTTATCTTTGTTTAAGAGACAACAAAGTAGAATTTAAGAGACATCGAATTTATGATGTGAAATGTATTCAAACTATAAGCTCTTCTTAAAAATCTAATTAGTTAAATAAGTATAATTTAATAAGGAAAATGAATGTTTGTGTAAGCTTTGTTTCTAATAATTTTTATAATGTGTATAGAGCAAAAAAATCTAAGAAAAACATAAAAAACAAAGAAACAAAAAACAGAGTCAAAAAACAAACGATCCGAGTAAAGAGTAATATGTTTGGGTGGTTAGAGTAAGAGATTGTAGGTCATGTAAATATTATAAAATCTTAGGACAGAAAAGTAAACAACCACAATTTCTTTTAAAAAATGATTTAAGTAAATCAAACTTTTATTCTGTTTTTGAAAGAAGTATTTGTGCACATTTTCTTTCAACTAGGAGCCTTTAAGCCATTGAACCCATGAAGGAAGCTACTTTTGGTGAGGATAAGAACAACTCTGAATTTGGTATATCTCGCTCTCACCCTTAAAGTCAAATTTGCGAAACAACATTGATATTCTTGGGATAGTATGAAAATCTAATAGCTAACTAAATAAAGTTGCGCATTTGATTGTGCGGAAGATGATAAAGAGACCTTAAATGAAGAAGCAGCTAGGAAGAATTCTCATTTTACAACTCTTTGTGTAGGAAACCTTGCTCCAGATGTAAGTTATCCACTAGGAACTGCTCCTCTGTAACAAGGTTCACCATCATAAAAAATAGTTTTGTTAACACTTTTTCTCTTAAATTATTGCATAATTAGATTTGGCGTACATCATGACATCATGACAGCTGTCAATCTTATAGGTAACTCAACTTGATCCACACTAGTACTTTCATGCATTTGGCAATCGAGTCATTGAAGAATTATGTGTACAACGAGGCAAAGGCTTTGGTTTTGTGAGATATAACACTTATCTTGAGGCTGCTCTTTCTATTCCAATGGGTTATGGTCAGTTTTTTTTTGTGAAACAGCCTTATTTTTTTAATACACAAATAAAGGTACTTAATTTTAAGTTTGACTTACCAAAAAAAAATTCTTGTATCTAATTTGATCTTGTTGTTCCCAAAGATTGCATTTTGTGACATTTATAAAGATTAAACTTAGCATGTGATGTGACATTTGATTATGTTATCATGTTACTTCAGTGCCTTAGGGAAATAAACTAACTCTACTAGAAAAAACCTCTAACCCACTTTCTCCGCATACTCCAGCACCAATATTTGGTCTATATGCGACTGATCTCTTAGATTGTGAGAGACAATTGGCACTAAGCATGATGGCTAGTGTGAATGTCTTGATGCAACCACATAGTCAACACCCTTTTCCGGCATGTTGCTCATGGAATTAATTCAGTTGGAGCTACCGCTGCTAGAGTTATTGTGCTATGTAAGACATTGGCTTCCAGAATATAATCGTCATGCAGGAACTAAAATACTATCAGCAGCGTTTGAAAATTCGAGATAGGCGGATACTATCTACTTAAACGGTTAAAATAACGATTAGACTGGTAAAATGGTGATTAGGGGGTTTAGGCATCCATATTTGAAAATTAAAAATAAAATTTAATAAAATATAGATTATAAAAAAGAACAATTTGATCTACTATAAGTTTTTTCAACAGTTGTATCGACAATGTATGATTCATAGTCTAGTCTAACCCTTAAAATTCCTATCAAATCTGTCAAATTGGTAGAAGAGAAGAATCGAACCCTAGATGTCATAGATATTAGTTGGATCATCTTAACCACCAAACTGAGAAGAACTCGGCATCTATTCTAAGTTTGCCTCGAAAGAAAATTTTTTTAAAAAATAAATGATTAATTATTTTCTAATTATTAATTTAATTGTAAATCATATGATTCATATATTATTTGTTATATTTATACTCTACATTGTTACTATTATTATATATAAAATATAATCTATTTAAAAATCGTGTAAACTGGTAAGGTTCTGACAAGTTTTTCTATGTGTTACGCAAAAAGTTACCACCTCTACAAAAAGTGTTTTGTCAAGAGAAATTTCACTCCATGACAACCAATAACTTCAAAATTAAGGATATGACAATGAGAAATTTTAACTAGGAAAATAACAACACATATTATCAAAAAACCCTTAGTTAGATTGCTAATAATATTTTTATCACGTTTTTGAAAAAAAATTTTAATAATATATGTTATTATTTTCCTAATTAAAATTTATCATTATCATATCTTTAATTTTGCAATCAAATCACTCTATCTTAACTTTCAATTTATTTCCTTTTTTGTGTGTTTTTGTCCGTCTGTCTCGCTCATATCTACATAAAGTTTTATGTGCAGTTGTATGCTTTAGATATGAATCCCAAGACAAGCAAATTACATTCAATAAAAGGGATTTGGATATCCACACTATGATTTGACATGAACACAGACAAAAGACAATGCAGAAAGGATTAGTCTGTCTCTAACCGAGCAATGTACGTATCATAGAAATTCCCAGCTTTCTCAAGATCTCCTAGCTCAGTATAGCAGTCTGCGATAGCACCATATGCTTCAGTGCTTCCAGAATCTTCTCCTTCTCTCTTCGAGATGGCTAGAACCATGGAGTGATATTGAATTGCTTCTCTATATTTTCCTTGCCGTTGCAGCGAGGCACCTAAGCCTCTTGCAGCCTTCTTTTCTTCAATGGGGTCTCTCAGATTCTGGGCAAGTTCCAAAGCTATCTTGAACTCTGCATACGCTTTCTCTGGTTCTTGGTTCCTCAGATAGGTTTTTCCTGTTTTCAACTTGGACATCAACTCTTGTTTCTTCGGTTCCACAATGATTTCATTCTCTGGGATTCTTGCTCCCACTGGGGCATAACTCAAGCTCGGTGCATAGGACTCGATTTTTGCTTGTCTCCTAAGAGCAGCGTTGATCTGTCGTAGTTGTTCGTTCAACCTCTGTAACTCCCCTTTCCTCTGTCGAGCAACCAAACCTGGTTTGTGCACCACAAAATTGTTATCATAAACCACAATAAATACAGTTCATACAAAGCATAGTTTGAAGAAAAAACTAACTACTACCTCCAACAGTGGCTCCGATAAGAGCTACAAGCAACAAAATTGGCATGCTGAACATGGAGTTGTCTGGCTCACATATCTCAGCAGCCAAAGCTTCAAATGGTGCAGCCATCTGTGGGGAGTTTGTCAACAATACTACCATCACCGGTAATTTGAGCCTCCTAATACCCTGCCACATCCATAACTAAAGGCTTACTATCACAAAGAAAAAAAAATAACAAAAAATAAACTGAGTCCAACACTATCCTGGAATTCAAGCAGTAGAATACTCATAGATTTTAGCCTGATTTGCCTCAACATCCCGGAACTCAACAACCTACCTCAAAAGCTGTAAACTTGTCCAGAGTTTCAGCGCTGGAACATGATTCTTGTAAGATTCCCCTGCCTCCTCGCTCCTTGGGCTGGGAAGACGAATGTATAATTTTAGAAAAAGGATGATGATCCCCAGGTTTCCTGACAGCTAACTTTCCAATCTCTGAGAAAAGCAATGGAAAAATGCCTGAATTTTAGTAAGATGGCTATAGAAAGTACCATGTATTGACCATTGTTATTGTAATGTGTCAACAAGAGAATATAACAAACGTTTTAACTACTTTTGGGAAGGCAAACACAACTGGCGAAAACAAACAAATTTCATCTACTCCATTTGTTTCTAAGCTCGCAAAATATCCCTTCGAGAATGTAAGAATCAAGTACTCAGGCTCTAGTAAGGGACAAAACAACCAATGTCTCAACAAGAACAGAAATGAGAACAACAACATCACATAGTGAAACCACGCAGAGTAAGAAACATGCTTCTCAGAGGAAGAAACATGCTTCTCAGAGGCGAGCGCATAATCAAGCTAAACTCAGATTACATCTACATGGCAAAATTCTGGAATTTCTTCCCCAAAGTAAATCATCTCCCCATTCCCTATCTTAAACTATCCAAGCCGATTTTCCCTGAAGATATAACATTTTCTCGGTGATAAAAAAAATAAGCTTAAGCATAATCATTCCCAACGAAATTCTATAAAATCTCGTTTAGTATTCCGACATTCTGATCCCTCATCACCAAAAGAGGATCACTCACTAAGCAACAATAACTCTAAATTGGAAATCTGATTCAACGAATGAAAGATGAGCTAACCTGGACCTCGAGACTTGTCGCGCGGCGGAGGTGGGCCACCGGTAGTATGGGAGAAGGAGGAGCAACACCGGATAAGCCCCGCCATCTCTAAAGAAAGTCACTGAGGATAAAACAACGCTTGGGGAGTTTTGGGGGTTTGCTTCCGCTGATTTGTTTTATTTCAGAGTTATAAAAAACAAAAAAAGCATCCAAAATTTTCAATTTAATGATAATAAGTATGCAGGTGGCCTTTAGTCTAGCAGGAGTAAATCCACTGAATGGTAGATGCACTTGCATATCTCGGGATTAAGTTTCGCCGTCTGCATTATGCAGGAATTTGGCTAATGAACCGGCCAATTGTGACCCAATATTGTTGACAAAAAAATATAATAAGTACTAGAAGACACTTCATAAAAAGAGGAATTATTTTTCGTGTGAAAAGACAATCTTTCTTTTCTTTTTTTGCCCATTTATTTTCCCGGTGAATTTTTTTTTGCACTTTTCTTATTACAGGTTAGAATTTGAGCTCAGCATTTTAATATTCACGAAGAGTTTATTGTAGGAGGACTATGGTCAAGATGCGGAATCATCATCGTTCAAGATAGATTCGGCTTCTGCTCAAAATAGGAAGCTATAGAGCCAGAGTTTTGCAAATGTTGATGATGTTGGGAAAGAGAAACGCGAAGACGACAAAAAATTGATGTCAAGGAATTTGGGTTGTTGCATGTCGGAGAGGAACGTCGTGTAAACCGGCAAATGGACTCAGATGTGAAGGCAAGTTATGATGACAATGATAATTGAATTCCCGTTCGAGTGCCAGGTTAGTATGATATATATCTTTTACGTATTTTTATTTATTCTCGTGTAGCTCTAATTTTCAATGTCTAAGGGCTTGGTTATTTCCATTGTTTTTGGGTTGATTCTTCTATGTCGTTGTTTTTGATCGACACACCTTGTTTCGTTATATGTTTGTCAATTTCATTTTCAGTCAAGTATGTTTCTTCAAATCTTTACTGTCCTCTACTTTATAGTTGAATTTCTTGTTTGTTTCTTGTTTTTGGTTTATTATCTTCTTAATTTCTGATTATGTGTTCATTGTATGTGTCTCTTCTTTGATTACTTCTGCTTAAGATTTTCATTGACTTACTGTCAAGTCATATTTCATAATTTGTTGTCGTCTCAGGTTTCGTGGATTATTAATATGTGTTAGTAATCTTGCTCCTTTCGTTGCGTATTCAGTTTGTTGCTCCCATCTTTGTTTTTAATTTATGCTTCTTTTCTTTATCTGTGCTTATTGTACTGAGAACTGATATACTTCTTGTTACTTACCTCTCTCCTTATCTTTAGTGGTTTTGATCTCTATCTTTTCTCTGTGTTCTTTGTTTTTGCTTTTTGTTTCTCACCTTTTCGCTTTCATTCTCTCAGTGGAGTGTGTGTGGTTGCTGTTTTTATACTCGAAACAACTTGTTCCTTTTCATGTTTGTTAACATGATTTACAATCAACCCTATTTTGTAAAATATTTATTGTCATCTCCTTCATAGTTGTATATCTGGTTTGTTTCGTGGTGTTGGTGGGACTTACATAAACGCTATCTTGCATGGTGGATCAGCAACAAAACCGAGAAATTCACTATCGGAGATAGAGTTATTGCCACAAGGTTTGTTTTGTGTTTCTTCGTGTTCTAATGGAATGGATTTAGCTTGGGAGACTTGTGAACTTTTGATTGGAACCTTGAAAATTGAGAGTGCAGTGCAGTGTTTAGGACAGAGATTTGGCATGTATCAGAGTATGGTAGGACCTATCAAGATAACATCTCACGGCCTATCAAGATAAAACCACTTAGGTTCATTGTTACCAATTTAGCAAGCAAAGACATGTGTATGCAAAAAGAATCTGATTTTTGTTGGATTGATGGTTCGTGTAGCTATTAAATCCTCATACTTTTCGGTTGCAACATTTTAGCCAATTTTCATGTTTTGTTGGAAAGCACGTGCCAATGAATAAAGACTTCTCTTCAAGCAATGACTTAATTTCTAAAGGTGAAAAAGTGTGTGGAGGTTGTTTGTTGTTGTTCTTAACTTCTCACGAACTATGCTTTTATTAACATTTGCCTTCTTGACGATTACTTTTAGGAGATCTCAGTGCTCTTTTAACAATATCCGCTCCAATCTGAAATAAGGCAAGGCAATTATCAGCAAAATTAAGAAACCAATGTATGAGTTAAAAATTAAAGGCTTGATTGACTTACCTTTTCTTCATCATTGTCAAGGGTGGCTTTAATGACATCAACCTTGGATGCAAGACGAAGTAGAGTGCAACCACCACCAACGACAATACCTTCCTCGACAGCTGCCAAAAGAATCCAATTCCAGACCAGTTATAGTTCACGTGTAGAAAAATAGCACGCTATTAGATATTCAAAGAAAATAAAAATACGTTTGTGGCATTAAGAGCATCTTCAACTCTCAACTTCTTCTCTTTGAGTTAAGTTTGAATTTGTGCTCCAACCTTATACCATTACATATCAAGTTTAACTTACTATCTCTCAAACTCAATTGAATCACATAAAGGGTACCAATGGGATTGTAATTTATGAATCAAAACAACTCCACTAGAGAGCTTTGTAATTCTCTCATTCAGTTTTTTTCCTCTCATAATCTTGTTCTGCTTGCTACAAAAACCAATTACTTGAATCACACAAGTTGTTGTGATCGCTTTCATTTTTCCCGCTCAATCGCTCATGACCTTCGCGTTTACATACACCACTATTACGTGAATGCCACATGGAAATTATGTTGACCATTTAACATTTGCACGTAATGCCATCAAAACCATTTCAGGGGTATAATCATCCAAAAGAATTTTTTTACCATTGCAAAAGTGCCTTAGAGCATCTTTGTTGGAACCGGTTCTAGCACAAACAGTACTTAGAATCAAGGATCCTGATCAAAAGAGTGGAAGAAAATGGACAAGGGCACTTGTGATTTGGATTGGAGCAAGAGTAGTTAACTAAACGAGTAGAGATGATTGCCGACTAGGGTGTTCTTATTAGCTGCAAGTATGTGAGAAAGCCGATCAATTTTTCAAAGATTGCGCCTCTATTTATAGGTTATAGAGGTGGTTACATGTAGAGAAAATAAAGGAAGATTTGTAATTGTATTGATAAGATTGAATATGATAAGATTCATGCTAGATTTACAGAAATTTTCCATGTCGGAATAGGAAAATTCTCATATCTTTGTTTTGCTGATGATGATAACCTAGTTGAAGACTTGATGCTTACAACTGGTTTGTTCTTTAGTATTTGACCCATTGTTGTCTGTGGACCGAAGTAGGATCTCAGATCCACCTCCAACAATTATCCCCCCCAAACTCGGAAAAAAATTTCCGAGTCGGAAGGTTTTCCAACTTCCAGAACTTTGGTCCACGTGTCAGTTAGTGAATGGGCTAGTCGAATAGTCGCCTCGGTTTTACGCGAATCATCATCATTACCGCGTGGCGTTGCTTCGATTTCCCCCTACTCAATCATAATTACTACTTGGCGTCATTTCGGCTCTCAGTAATTTTCTATAAATACAGTGCTTCTTCTCCTTTTACCACTCACTTTTCATCTTCGTAATCTTTCTTAGCGATTTCCGACTTTGCCTCTTTTTTTCTTCTGACTTCTAGTTTTTCAAAATTCTCTTAACTCTTTTAATCTTTTGAAAGACGGGTCTTGATGATTTTAAACTCCCAAGTGTTGAATTTGTTCTGAATTCCGTGCTTGATGAATTGAACGTTCAACCTTCTGGAGGGACTTCTAGGGATTCTAGACCCTTTATTGCTCCAACTCGAGACATTGTGGAAGTCCCTTCCAAGTCTGGTGGCGGAAATTTGCGACCTACAAAAAAGCGAGAGCAAACCCGCCACTGAGGATTGCTTCTCCCAGAAGAAACAATAAGAGTGGTTATGCGGGTGCTTCTCGCGGAAGGAGTGGGGGCATTCACAACTTCCATTTTACTCACAATCATGCTGATCCTTGTTCAATTTTGGAATTCTGGACAAAGTGCGCTGATTTAATAAGTCAGATTAGAACCTCACTGGAGCGCCTCCCCTCCCCGGATCAGATGAAGAACCATGAGGAGTATGAAGAGGCTGCCTACTTGTTGTTCCGGGTTCGTACTAATTTCTGTATGTCGCTTCATACTATTAGTTTTCTCTGATTTATAACCGTTTTTTTCCAATATCTTTACAGTTTATCGCCTATTTGAACAACATTATGCTGGAACAGGAGAGGTCTGTTGTCAACCCAGAGAGCTGTAATCAAAGGAAACCATCTTCTGTTACCCGAGTTGTTGAGGACTACCATGAAGTGGTGGAGACTTAGTGTAAGCTCTCTGCTACCAAGGAGGAGCTCGCTCCTGTCAAGGAAAAGTTGACGCTAGAGCGTGAAAACATCCTCAAGTTGGTGGAAAATAATGCGGCTTTGTCTGAGTCACTTGACTATGCCGACTCTGACCAGGGTACTGTGTTTAAGTCTGCTGAGAAAACTAGAGAAGAGGCCCTGAAATTACAAGCCGAGTTGGACTCCATGAAGGAGAATTTTGACTCTCAATTTCGTTAGGCCTTAACTATTGAGAATTCGAGGGTCTTCAAGGTTCTCGATGATCAACTGTCCAGACCTTTTGGCTGAATTGATGCTCGGTTTAACGACCTAGATAGCTCGAGGCCCGTTTGTCGTATGCCCAATATCTTGGGTCGACAAACATTCTCTCGTGTATGTTTGCTCGGGTAGTCAATATCCCTCGTGAGGTCACCGACTTGATGACAGCTAAGATGGATGAGTTTAAGGGCCTTGTTCATAGGGAGAGCTTGACACCGCTACTTCCGAGAGACTTTTTCGTCCCTATTTTCAAGGTGGGAAAGGCTTCCAACGCTGGTGAAAGTAGACTCACAGAAGCACTATAATTTTTTCGGGCTTTGTCGTAGTCTTTTCTTTGTAACTACCGCTTAGCTCTTAACAAGTGTATATATTTCTTTGTAATCGGTACTTTCCTTTGTAAGTATTTTCTTGTATCAATGGAACAGCATTAACTGTTATGAAGTATGATATTAGATTATGACTTGTATAATGAAAATTTTTCAATCGATTGACTTGCTATTTTATGAACTCCAGTTCCCGAGATCATTGTCTTGTCTTTGCACATTTAGTCACGTTTCTTCCCGCGTTTAGAGAGTTTGATCTCGTTTTAGCTTAGGAAGAGAACTTTTGTTATGCGGCTTTTAAAGCTGAGATTTTAAGACACAGTTTAAGTTTTTAAGAAGTTCGGACTCGGAAATCGTATTTGCAAAATTCTGTTTTAAGAAATTTTTGAGTATCTGTACAGAAGTTATGTTCTATCTTTGGACGAGAATTTATCTCGTAATTCTGTACGAAACTATGTTTCGTCGTTTTGTGAGATTTTAATCTTGGTAAATCTGTACAAAGCTATGCTTTCTCCTTTGAAGAGAATTAGATTCTTGTTAGTGTAACGAGAACTTAGTCTCGTAACCGTTAAGAACTGCTTTTGTATTTGAATTAGAAGTAATAATTAAATTCTTGTTAAAGTTTTTCAAGGTTGTACTCGACAAATTTAAAACTCGGCTTTGAAGACAAGGACCAGGCCTTTATAAGCATTTCCCGAGATTAAACTTGGTGAAGTTTTAAAAACCGGAAAAGTTTTTTAAATTTGAGCTCGGTGAGATTTTAAGACTCGGTTTTAAAGAAAAGAACTAGGTTCTCGAGGTTAAACCCGTCTAATTTTACAAGAGATCAATACAAAATTAAGTAAATAGTGATGCGTCAAGTGACACATCTGATTCACCGAGTTGGAAAACTTTTAGTAGTAGTACCATTTCAAGTTGATGGAGTTCCAACTTCGAGGAATCGTTGCTCCATCCATAGTAGCGATCTTGTAAATTCATGGTTTTACGACTTTGTAGATGATATACGGTCCTTCCCAATTTGCGTCGAGTTTGCCGGAGTTAAGTTCAGCCGTGTTTTCGAACACCTTTTGAAGTACAAGATCTCCTACCGAAAAGTTTCGTCCCCATACTTTCTTATTGAATTTTTTGCGGCTTGTTGTTGATAGTTTTGTACCCAAAGAAGTGCCTCGTCACGTTCTTCTTCCAAGTCGTCAATGCTATTTTCCATAGCATTGTTGTTAGAGTCTTCGTTATCGGAGAGACGTTCTTGGTGTAAAGTTGGCACAACTATCTCGTCTAGAGCCTTTGATTCCATTCCATGAGAAAGGGAAAATGGAGTCCGTCTAGTTGAGCATCTGGGTGTAGTTTGATGCGACCATAACACGCCATCCAACTCGGATGCCCAACTTCCTTTTTTTCGGAAAGTCATTTCTTTAGTCCGTTAAGAATGTATTTTTTCATTGCCTCTGCTTGACCGTTTTCTTGTGGGTTCTGAGGAGTTGACCTTCTTATTCGGATATTCCATGTGGCGCAAAAAATGGTGAATTTCACCGAGATGAATTGTTATATGTTGTCTGTTACGATCTCGTAAGGTAAACCATGTCGACAAATGATGTTCTTTTATACGAACTTGATCACGTCCTTATCTTTGATATGAGAATAAGCTTCTACCTCGACCCACTTTGAGAAGTAATATGTCATGACAAGCATGAACCACTTTTGCCGTGATGATGGTAATGGTCGGAGTATATCCATTGCCCATCGCATAAATGGATAAGGCATGATTGCTGAATGATGTGGGTCAGGTTTCAACCCAAAGCTATTGACTGCAAATGCACAACAATGAAGTAGTAGTACTTAGGGATCCTATCCACGAAGAACCAAGTATTACACTTTCGATTATCAATTGTATTTCTCAAGCTATACTAATCAAATTCAAGAGAATAACAAGCAATTTTAAACGATGTAAAACTATATATTAAAACACCAGGCATAGGATATTCATTGGGAAGTAGAAACCATACTTGAAATCCAGAAACCCACAAGAAATTCGCCCAAGACATAAAATCATTTTTGAAACCTAATGTTAAAGAACGAAATCGAGAGAAATTCAGAGAAGAAGAACGAAAATGAGAGAAATTGATAGAAGAAGAACAAAATCAAGAGAAAAAGAGAAGCCGAAACGAGAGAAAAAGACAGAAAAAGAAGAAGAGAGAAAGAAGAAAAGAAAAATTTGCTGTCTTCCCAACTTCTTCATGGCTTCGTCATTATCAGCAACCTTCTCACTTCCTTGTCCTATTTCATTTGTTTCTATCCATTTAACCTCTCCTTCAAAATTTTCCTTTTCTGAGTGGTTGATTTAATCCGACGACGATTTGGAAGTCTTTGAAATTTATACATTTCAAAATAGAAGAAAAATTAAAGAAACAAACTAGGAAGAAAAAAAGTAAATCCAAAATGTAAACCACGTTAATTGGATGTAAAAATAAGGGATTTCAAGATATAATTGGGATTCAGAAAGTGGATGTAAACCCGTTAACTGAGATTGATGTTACAGAATGGTTGACTAATTTAAGGTTGAATTTGGCTAGGTCAACAAAAATTTACATTTAATTTGGTAAAATGAAAGTTTGATATTTTTTGACAAATCTTTGGAAGTTCTTATATTTTGTAACCATTTTCTCTAAGGTAAAGTATTGAGGTAAATTTCAAAATCATCTTTATCTATGAAAGATACCGTATTCTTAGAAATGCAATTACCTTTTGTGAATAATCGTGGATTTTTAGTAATGGTAGTTTTGTTAATTTTTTTTGGATAAATTATCTTCTCTGATATAGCGCTTAAAGTACTAGGTTTTTTCTTTCCTCAAAGTTTTTCTCGCTCGACCTAGCCAGTGCCGTTACTTTATTTCAGATCTGATTTTGTCGTGAACGCGTTGGTGACTCTGTCAGCACCGGCGTGGTTTACAGTCTTTTGTCTTTCCACTGGTGAACTATGAGGAGATATTATCAACAACGATGGAGCTTTGAAGTTATCAGGCTAGTTTCTCTTGTTTGAGTCTCTTTTTCGGCGATCTGTCAAGGCGGTGGTGACCTAGATGTATAAGAGTCTCTTTCCGGAGTTTGTTCCGATCATTACTCTATCTCCTTTTCTGGCTTCCCTATTAGGTTGATTTGGCTAGTGCTTTAAAGTTGATTAATATTTGGTTAAGACTTGGTTTGGTTCTAGGCTAAAGTTTGCTTAGTCTAGTTTTTAGCTTGGTTAAATCGATTAGTTTATAACTAGATTTTGCTTTGTACTGTCTATTTTGGTATACGCTTGTTTTACTCTCTCAGGTTTGAGCTTATGGTTTCCTCCCTGGTTTTGGTCTATTGATGCTCTCTTCGAGGTTGACATTCTCCGGTTTGAGGTGGTCTCGCTCTTTTTTTGCACTTTTAAGACCTTATCGAGGTCTGGTCTCTCCATGGTTTCTGTCTAGGTGTCAACCGGTTGTGTTATATTCAACTTTGCTATTTTCTGAAAGATTTGTGGGGTTAATTTCTTGTCGGATCATAAGTTTTGTTCTTCATCCTTAATGTGCCTCTATTTTCCATAGGAGGTTTCGCCATATGTCTTGATCAGTTGTTACCTTGTATTGGTCTAATTCTTTTGGGTGAGTATGTAATTCAAGTCCTTGTCCTTAGTAGATTTTTAGAGTCATTTTATGGTTTTGTCTAGCTTCTCGCTTTTGGATTTAATTAGGTTTCTGTAGATTTCTATGTTCCCGCCGGTTTATGTATTCTTTTTTTTGGGTTTAGGTTTCCAGGGGATTCTATGTTTCCACCGGTTTATGTATTTCACCTTTGTAATATCTCTTTGGTTAAGTAATGAATTCCTTAGACAAAAAAGTATTGGGCCTTTGAAAAAAAAGTAATGAGAATATTTTGTTTAAACTAACAACTAAAAATGAAAATTTCTTTTAGAAAACAAAGGCACCCACATTAATGTTAATTTCTATCTTAACCAACACAAGGAGGTTTTTTCTCTCTCTATTTTGCAGGTCCACAACCGACGCCACAGTCTTGACCTTTCTGGTGGCTGGTGGGCCTCACCGTCACCGGAAAGGGTTAGTCCTCATTCTAAAATTTTCGATGGTCATATTCGCTCCACCTAGCTCCTCCTAACGCGTGCATCAAGCCAGTTGATACGATCCTAATGAGGATTAGGATGACCCGGACCACAGTCAAGCCATAAATGGACGAAACCTGACGGTGCGACTTCTGGATTAGTGAATTAAATAGAACTTTCCGGCTGGAAGTTGAAATGGCGCAACTCTAAATAAAGTAGATGGACTTTCCGATGGATGGATGACATCGTGGAGCCAAGGAAAGGCGACACTTGACCCAAAGGAACCACGAGATGATCGGTGGAAGCGATTGAAGACATCAGAATGAAAAGGAAGTTGAATGGTTGGAAATGAAAGGTGAATGAATAGAAAATGGATCAAAAAGAACTACCAAGAGAGATGGAAATCTCTTAGTCTTCAAAACCTCACTAATATCTTGGATATTACACACCAAAGAACTAGCAAGGTAGAGGAAAACCTCAATGATCAAACCCGTGAAAGTTTATTAGAAATAAAAGAAAGTTTGATGAAGATTACAACTTAAGGTGCTAGAGTATTTATAGTCACGGAAATGGGCGGTGCCATTAAAGGACATTGACCAACTTAAAAACATAATAAAAGACATCACAACCCATTCTCGTAACTTGGACAAAATGACTCTTCTCTTCACCGGGTTTTATAAAGCTTTTATAAAACATGTTATAAACATGTTACAAATATGTTATAAGCATGTTGCCAGTAGGGTTATAGTGTAAAGTGTGTGTTAACAAGCCTCGTAAAAAACCTTGAGCTAGAAAATCCAATGGGACAAAACTAGCAACAAGGAAAATAGTGCAAGAACACACACCTCCTATTGACAACCCTTAGTCGGCTTGAATCACAACCAATATGGTCGGAAAAACCATAAGACTAAGGTTTCTTGAGGCTTGAAGTAGCATTGTGCTAACAGCCTTCTCAAGTATCTTGGATTTAATTTGAGTAATAGGTCCAATAGGCAGCTCCAATTCTTGTTGTGCTTCCTCCGGTTCAAGCTCCAAGTCATCCTCTTGTGCCGCTTCATGCTGCTGCTCCATTATCATATCACCAGTTTTTGTTAGCTCCGTTTTAGCCTCATCCATTATTCTACTTCAAGGTCTGACAGTGATGCGGTGGCTCCGGCGACCAGTTCTTTCCTTTGTCCATGTGAGGACGATGGTTCAGCGATCGAACGGTCCTTCAAGCCACTGATTCTGTCTTCATCGAGGCCTCAATTTTTTTATCATCGGCGAACCCTTGGTGTCCTCTTCGGTGGTGGTTGTCCTGCTAACAGTGACATCATCGTCGTCCTTTGATTGAGCTTAACAGTTTCTTTCCTAATCCCTATCTTTTGGCTTTTAACTTAGCACGGATCTGGATCTTATAAGTAAGAGGACGCTTGGTTATAGATTCAATTCGGCTTGGTTCTTAGCTTGCAGTTATGCAAAGATCGAGTTTTGGCTATGCGTGGGCTTGATGCCGTTCTTGTGTGTGGGTTCCAATTTGGCTAGATTAGGATTAGTTTTCCTGTCTTTGCGTTCTTCGTGCTTTGTTTAGTTCGGCAGCGATAGCAGCTTTGTCTCGATCTTCTTCATGAAGTGGTTGCAACCAGAATTAGGGTTCTGGAAGATTGGGCAGTTTTGGGCCTTCTTTTAGTTCACGGTCCATCTGTTATTGGGCTAGACAATCACGGTCTATCAGAGGTATTGAGTTTTAATTATGCATTTCTTATGTGTAATTCTTTTGTAATCGAGCTAGGTTTTGAGAATTTTTTCAGTTTCTGGTTTAACATTTTATATCCCCGCAAAGCTTTAGCTTTATCTCTTTGTTATGGTTGAGAACTTTTAGTGGTTTGGTTTAAGTGAGTTCTCATTATAATTTTTTTATCACGTCCTTAATCTCGGTTGTAACCTCTTATCATTAATAAAATCAGTCGTTGACAAAAAAGGGCACCCACGTTAAAGAGAAAAATTACCACGATCATCCAAAATTAACCCCCACGTTCTTCTCCTTTTTGTCTATTTTGCTTTATCACCTCGTTTAACTACATCTCCATACAAGTGGCATTTAGTGTAATGGCAGATAGTAAGTCCACTAAAGGTAGGTGCGCTTGCACATCCAGCAATCAAGTCGCATTGCTTATATTATGTAGAAACTTAGCTAATGGACTGATGAGTTGTAACTAAAAGTTGACAAAAAACTACATCTCTATAATTTTTTCTTCTTTAGTGCCTATAAAAGATAATTAAAACTTATTTTACGAGATTCAGATCATATCAAAACGGCAAACAAGAAATTAAGTTCAAAAGAGAACAAATTTGTGTTTACTTTTGTGAGTCACTCACCATCACTTTCATTATTATTTTTTATAACTCCACTCACCATCACTTTATTCAGAAACTTTAAGCCATTAAAAATAGTATGGGCAGTCTAGACAAAGATCCTTCACTTTTTATGACGGAACACACAATCAAATCAAATGGTAAATACATGTAGGAGAAGAATATGTAAGCACGTGTATAATGATTTACTTTTATGTTCATAAATGAAATCATTACTTTTTTACGGACAAAAATCCTCACTATTCTTACTAAGAGTATTAAAAATCACACTACTCCTATTGATTCATTACTACTCCTTATACTCCTCTATTTTTTTTAACTCCACAAACAAAACCTCTCTTTCGGCTGGAGGGTTTCATTCCGGTTTTAATTGAGAATTGATTGGTTAAATGTAAATCAAATAATGTTGGTTAAGAGATTTACAAAAATTGAACCATTGGTTGATATTAAATGCAATTACACCAAACGTACGTACGGAGACGACAATATTATTTCAAATCCATTTTTGTTCTTCTTCAGAATCGGATTTCCTCCAGAAACAATGATATTATTTCAATGACTCCATTTACTCAAAGCTAAGGTTTGATTCAGCTCCATTGTTGTGCTCGATTTGCTCGAAGCTAAAGTTCAGCTCCATTGTAGTGGCGTTTCTTGTGTTTTAAGGTAATTGACGTTAAGAAAAAGTGAAAAATGTGAGGATGATTTGGTGTGTATCATCATTTCATCAGTTCTGTATCTTATTGCTTTGATTAGTAGAGACCGTTTAGAAGATTGTTAGTGGTCAATTTGGTTATTCTTGAGTTTTAAGGTAACGAATAGGGTTTTTGTTTTGTTTACGTAACTATATTGTTAGTGCTCGATTTGGTTATTTTTCGGGCATTTTAATCCGACAGTAAGCAATGTGAGACAATGAGTGAGGTTGTAAACATGATGTCCATGGTGGTCTAAATGTTGTTGAAATATAGAATTACATACGACTGTGGTATAACTGGTTAAACTAATTCTTATTATTACAGATTTAATGATTTCAACAAGCGTTCATTTCGACTACGGTGGTTGTTACGTTGAAACTTAAGAAGGATTTAGGTGGAATACAAAGGATGCTATTAACTATAGTGTAACATTTAAAACATCGAGTATTGAGGATATTACTTACTTGGTTTTAGAAGGAAGGATTCGCAAGAAGCTCTGTATGGATATAGAAACGAAAATCAAATTAAGCTACATTCCGTTGGCAGTTGGTGCAAATAAGCAATTGTATATCTATGATGACGAGGATGTTGAGACTTTTTTATGTAGCATGGATGGGGGTCACCGAAGGAGTGTTTTGCATGTGGAAGTAGATGTGAGTGTCGATGAGGAGGATACAAGAGTAGAGCCGAGTAGGTTGGTAGGAAAAAACAATAATTCTGAGCTAGTTATTGGTACAGCGAGCAAAGCAATTATTCTTCACAAGGAAGAAAGAGATCATCGAAATGATGATGTTGAAGAGTGTATGAATATTGCTAGTGACGAAATGGCATTAAATGAGCGTGTAGAAGATGGAGCTTATATATTTAATGATGGTGATGGTTTTAATCATTCTGGTAGAGAAGAGGAAGATACTCAATTTGTAGAGGAGTAGGAAGATGGCATTGGTCTTCAACTGAACCAAGAATTCGTGTGTAAAGATCAAGTTAAAGAAGTAGTGCTAAGAGCTTCACTTAACAAATGTTTTGAGTATGATGTGTTGAATTCCGATTCTTGGAGGTATGTTGTAAGATGTCGTCAAAGAGGTTGTAAGTGGTACCTACGAGTGGTACGACCAGAAAAATGTAAAGATACTTGGTCAGTAAAAGTTTATCGGAAAACTCATTCTTGCTCTAGGGTTGCAGCTAGTACCTCATATGTTAGAAGGAGAGGAGTTTCAGATGTAGTTTCATCTTTAGTGAGACAAGATTACCAAGGTTAATTGGACACACCTCCTGCTAAGTCTCTTATTAATTTGGTGCAAGTGAGGGTGGGACTAAAGGTGTCATACATCATGGCTTTGAGAGGGAAAAATAAAGCCGCTGATGCTGTGTGTGGCTGTCCCAAAGATAGTTATAAGATGTTGCCTTCGTATCTGTATATGTTGAAGAAAGCAAATATGAACACTGTAACACGCTTGGAAATGGATGACGAGAATCGATTCAAGTATTTATTCATTGCACTTGGAGCTTGGTTTGAGGGGTTTAGTAATATGAGGAAATTGATTAGTGTGGATGCAACTTTCCTAAAAACCATATATAAGGGTTGTCTAATTATTGCCACAGCTCAAGATCCAAATCTGTATCATTACCTGATCGCCTTTGGTGTTGTTGACGGTGAGAATAATTTGAGTTGGAATTAGTTTTTCACCATTCTTAAAACTGTCATACCAGATTATTCGAAGTTGGTTTTTCTTAGTGACAGAAATCCTAGCTTGTGACAGAAATACCAGATGATTGGGTTCCTCCCTCCCCGACAAATACAAAAATTATACAAATGGATTGTGACATTTA